>JARVLU010000600.1:26260672-26273670 GCA_031762415.1 Simpsonichthys santanae
CAGGTTGTCAGCGGTGATGCGTAACATACGCGACGCGTCAGCGGTGACGCATAATAGGTGCGACTTATACGGAGGTGTGACTTGTTTATGGATTTTTCCAAATTATTGGACAAAATTGGCCAGTGCGACTTATACGGCGGAAAAATACGGTACATTGCCAATGTCTGTGTATTCACGGTGAAATCAAAATAATACTGTATTCAGTACATTATATTTTAGGGGTTCTCTGAAGAGGCAGGAGAAAGAAGCAGAGAAGGTGTTTGTTTGGACGTTACAAGAAAAAGTGGCAGCAAAATGAAGGTTTTTAGACTTGACGAGTGCCGCAGCACAAGGGCAAAAGGGCAGCCGTCCATATTTAGAGGGAGCCAATGGCTATAGACAATCGTCATGGATTAGGAGGCTTCACAGCCTTTCAGCTTGTGCTGGGAGGCAAAATACTTGAACAAATTGTGCAAACGTGCACGCACAAACTCAGTCTTTCTCGTTTTGACACATCTTATTTCAGAAAAAACAACAATCTTTTGATTTGCTACCATAAACACCATCAGGAGTCCTTTTGAGCTTCATGTGGATCCTGAAAACGAAAAGACCAAAACAAAAGCATGAGTTTAACTACTTTTCAATCTTTGGATTCTAACTGATAATAATTTATGGCTCATATAAAAAATAATCCAAATAATCAAACAAAGACCAGAGTGGCCCCTCTGTGGGTGGGACTAACAAAGACCCTAATGACCGTCTATTGTGAGGAGTGAGAAGTCAGTCTGCATGTGTCAATCTGCATTATGCACGCTTACTTCAACTTTACAACTTTAATCCCACGCTCCTTGATTCTTTGAATTGAGAAATCCCTTCGGATGAGAAGCGAAACGTCTTCAGTTACAAATAAAGTCCAGTTGTTTTTGCTTTTAATCTCGTTTGGATTCACCATGTCCTGGATGACTAAGAGTCTTCACCAGCACATCTCATAATAGCACTGTTCAACCCATCATCTAAATAATAAAGAGGATGGCACGACTGCAAACAAAACATGGCTGTCCACCTAAACTGTCAGGCTGATCAAGGAGAGCATGAATCTGAGAAGCAGCCAAGAATCCATGATGACGCCAACAGAGATGTAGCTCAGGTGGGAGAATGTGTGAACAGGACAACTTTTAACACTTTATGGAAGATTGACAAGAATAAAACCAGTCCAGTGTCAGCGAACACATGATACAAACACTAACTGCAAGCGGCATCGCCACATCCAACAAATCCAAGCAGGGACGGTTACAGTTTTATCCATAGTTACATAAACTGAAAACTACTCCCTATCATCCATCTGTTGCTGACCTACTCCAATAAAATTCATTTCTATTAACCTCAGCATGCGAGACTGAGATACGTCCTCAATCAGATCCGATGGCATCAGCCAACTAATCCCATTTTGATTGGCCAGCTCTTAGCACTTCTGCCACACCTGCTCAGACACGCACCGCTACGCCACCCCCTCGTTAGAGCCAGAGCATTCCATCATTAATGAGATGCCCAATAACCACAGTGACCCAGCAACACATTCCCAAAACATTCCATCACTCAGTGGAGCGTGTGCATGAGACCATTTTATGGTGCATTCATTAATTACACAGAGATGGGACTGGCTGAGTTTGGGGTCGTGTAGGTTCTTGAGATGATAAAGGATATGGCTAATGCGATCACTCATTAGCATTTAACAGATAGCAACTTAGATGAAACAAGCTTTATTAGAATCCTACGGCAAGAGGGAGTGAAGTGAGTTGAATGAGGTCACGTTCACATGCAAAGCCATGTAAGAGAAAATGAATTAAGGGGGAAGTAATAAGGAAAGGTGAAATTAAAAGCCAAGAAAAATAAAATTACGGTGGAATAGAAAATTATTTAACACATTTTTTATTATCCAAGTACGGTGTGACATTCTTCTCTCACTGCATCATGTAGTCATATAATTTAAATATATTAAAACTAGTTTTTAATGTGTATAGATGTCATGTCAGGCAGTACATTTGCAATCAATTATAAAGCATTAGCATATAAGCCATCCACATGATCAATGTATTTATTCACCTTTATTTATACAGGTAGTCTCACTGAGTCACGAGAACTCATTTTCAAGAGATACCTTTTTTGAGAGCAGATAGTGGGGGTTAAATGCCTTGCTCAAGGGCCCAGAGTGGGCCGAATGAGGGTGGAAGCAGGTGTGGGTGTTTCACCTTTTCCACCCACATTTTGATATTGTTGCTCCGGGGAGTTGAATCTGTGACTTTCCGATCACAGGCCCATCTTCTCTAACCTCTGTGCCACCACTCCCCTTATATAAATATAACTCAGTCCTGCTTTCAAACATCTGCTTGACCATGTTTAATACATAAAATACACATGTTCAGACAACGCTGAGCTAAATCATAAAGAACATGCACTGGATAACTCATTAAATATTTATTTTTAATTTAAGTCAGGTAAACAACTCTACAAAACCCCTTGCTTAATCCTGATTTTTATATAGTATACACGTTTTATGGCTTTGTTTATTTCTAAAGAGTATATATCAACACTTGTTTGTCAGCTGCTTATTCATGGTGCTGAATCTGCTAACCTCTGTGCAAACCCCTGTCCAACCATTACCTGCTCCTAACTAGGAGGTAAAAGAAGCTTCTGCCTGCAGAGAAAAGACTTGATTTTCTTCAAAACATCTTGAAGCAAAGGATAAAGATGAGCAAGTTCTTACAATTTCCTTTTCACCTTTTTATTTCACAAAATCCAGACGGTAATTGCAACACAAATCTGATTGCAACATTTTGAAATTATTTTGTTCCCAAAAAAAAAAAAAATAAAAAAAAATAAAAATTGGAGATTACAACTGTTCCCTGTAAAGTTTTAACGAAATACCCAGAGAATATGTTCTGACAAACAAACTACAAGACCAGGTAAAAGTGTTTATTTACAGTGGAAATATTCAATAATGTGCACGAAGAGGGTCTGGAACCCTGGGGAGTAAGGAGAAGGTGGTTAACTCAAGGTATGGTGAGTAATGATCATTTCCTTTTTTTACAGGTGGAGTTAGTCAAAAGCGCAGACGGATCCAAAGGTTCCAATGAGTGAATGAAGACATCTGAGGTGAGTCCCAGGTTGAGGTAGACAAGTGGATGGAAGGCCAGGAGACCACTGAGGAAGTCACAAGGAAGCTCAAGGCCATATGAGGAGTCCAGGAGCAGGTAAGCAGCAGAAGTAAATGTTGAAACACGTAAGAACACCAGGTAAGTCTTATCTATCACAAAAAAATGCAAAGGTGGCCAGAAGCACAACTACTGGAAGGCGTGTGACGCTCCGGCGGTGAAGGGAGGTCTTCTGCAGCCTTTTGTACACCTGCAGCTCATCAAGGAGATGGTCTACAGGTGTGGCTTGTTGGTGCCATCTTGTGACTGCAGGGTGATGAAAGACTTGAGCTCCTACATTCCCAAAGTACAAAGACACATTTTTATTGAATAAGATATATTATTTTAAATGCATTTTAATGAACTTTGCAGGTATTTACTTGGTAAGTATTGTACACACACCTCATACTTATCAAACATGTTCTCTGTACATGGAAACAAGGGGTGTTATAACACAGCCCTGCACCTGTAGGTACCACGTAAGTACCAGGCAAGTACCAGGTTTTACATGACAACAGGCTAAGTATGTGGTTTGTACAAGGGAGGTGTGTACACAGTATGTAGCAGGTAAGGACAACATAGTGCCTGGTACATATTTGTACACATTAACAACCCAATATGCACCAGGTACATATACATAGGTACATATAATAATAATAATAATGTTATGTATTGTCACCATGGTATATTCCTGTACCATGGTGACATAGGATCTCTGCATTTAACCCATCCACCACCAGGTGGTGCAGTTGGCAGCTATTGAGGGTGCCCGGGGAGCATTTTGGGGATAGGGTGTGCTGCTCAGAGACACCATGAGGTGTGCAATGACTGGGGATTGAACCTGCAACTTTCGTATCGAGTATTGCTCTCAAAAGTTGTGAAAAAAGTTAATTATTTAAGTTTGCCAGTGATAGATCTTCCCAGTGAAGATTTGCCTTCAAATCAGAGACAACTTTTGTTTTTCTTGTTTCGTCATGACAGCAGCAAATCTAAAATATGGTTTCTTATCTCTGCCACTATCTGGGCAGTTGATAACTACACACACACGTGCACAAAAAACAAAACTTTATAGTTAAACAATCACGATTGTGTTTTTGTTTTTTCTTCTCCCTGCAGGTTCATCCACTGGAGGCTGTCTTCCAACACTGTGTTTAAACAAACTGTGATGTCATCGTCAGGGATCTCATAAGAGTTTCAGAAAGGCTACAAAAATTGACTTTAATGGTCAATAATTATTTATTAAATCTGTTTTAGTTGCTTACAAATATAAAACCCGTCAGACCTTTATATTTGCTGCTGAAAATAGACATTTCCGAATAAATACTTAAGAATGTATTTACTGGTCACATGGTAAGTATAATACACCTCACCAGCTCTTGATTTAGAACCTTTTTCACTACATTCATGGGATGAAAAAAATCAATTGGCTCTAAACGTTCCTCACTTGTACTGATGCTATCGTGAAACAGAATGTGTGAAGAGCTTTTCAAACATTTATTACTGCAGCCAATTTCCCTACATGCAGGTTTAATTCAGAATGCGCCACAGACTGCTTGTAAAAGTGAAAGAGAGCAATTTGAGTTGAGAGAGGAGCACCTATTGAGAGTTTGGGTGAGGCAGGTGCAGGAGAGGCACCGTAGGTTTGTCAATCGACGAGATAAGGTGCTGATCTTTATCACTGCCGCTGCTTCTCGCTCTCCCTTTTTCTTTCGCCTCCTTTCCGTGTTTCCCGGCCTCCGAGTAATTCCTTCAGGCTCATTTCGTTAATGAAGGCCATGAAATGTTTCAGGAACCAATTATGCCGTGGCATTTTTAAAAGACCAACGTCCCTTGTAAGTGCAGATTGCGGCTTACTCTGGGCTTCTCTAAAAGAAAAATGAAAACTTGTCAGAGCTGAGCAGCAACTGAAGGAGTGTGGATTTACCCAGAGAAATGCAACTTCAGCACTTCTTTTATCTAGCTTTTTTTTTTTCTGGGTCCACTCGTGGATTCACATTTTTCTTTATTATTATTTTTCTCCAGTAAACTGCTACGTAGCCGTGACTGACCTTGACTTTCTCTACAACTCATTTTTAGGGACAAGTGTGGGCTGATAGTGCATGAGAGAAATGCCTGGAAACTGATTTTATCTCTTGTTAAGTTAAAAAAATATGGTACATGTCATACCATATATCGTCTTTCAAGTCTGTTTGCATTGAAAATGTTCTTTTTCTTACTATTATTTATTTAGTTTCTTTCATATATTGATAAATTGCAGCATTTTGCCTCCATGCTTTGCTGCAAAGTTGATAAAAACCATAGTGTTTCTCACACGGCGTGCTGGTTTCTGCACAAAGGAAGACATTAAATGTCAAAGGAAGACAGGGATAACTAAGGGAATAAACTCCTCTAATCAACAAACTCTTTGAAGTTGCATGTATTTGTACAACATGCATAGTGATTTGTACCACAATGTTGTGATATTTATGAAGGGGGAAGAGCGATGAGAGTTTCACAGAAGTGCAGATGTTGATTCACGTTTTTTTTAATGCTATTTTGAGAATATGCAAATAATCCCTGGAACGATTGACACTGAAGGTCGTTAATTAACATAAGTCAATTCCTCTGCGCTTCTTTTGGGAGAGAAATATAACCAGCGTTCTGTCTTCTCTCATGGCAGAGTGCAAATGAAAGGCAGACTCATGCAACTTGCAGCAAAGTTCAGTGTAGCAAGAAAAAAAAAAAATACTGCCTCACTTTGTTTGTGTGCGTGCAGCTGTGTGCGTGCAGGGAATGTTTGATCACAGCCTTGCTTTATGATTAATGCTTTGATTTTCCCAAACTGTAAACATGAAAAGCCAAAAGAGTTTTCTGTATTCTGAAGAGGAGAGGAACATCCAGGACCACGAGTTACCCACATGGAAAGTGATGCAGCAATCTAATCTAAATAAAAATCTCAGCGGTTGTGTCTGAGGCAGGGCGGTTGTGTGGAGATGCATCAGGATTGTTTAAACAACCAGATTGATACATTCTGGGGTTAATAAAAGGTCATTGGTCCAGATTAACAAAATAAAAGTCTTGTTATCCACAGTAATAGTGGTGGATGTTGTCCTTTCAGGCACATTTGTGTTGTAGAATTGTGCCGCTCGTGGTGGCTGCATGTTGGAGCCGCTCTCTTAGGTTCATTCTGAAATTTTGCTTTTGAAAACTCCAATTCTTTTATTTTATTTTATTTTTTCTGTATGTAAATCACTTTTTTCAGATGATTACCTCCTCTGGTACCGGATGCTGTGCAGCTGGAAGGATTTTTACTGAAACCTTTTTAATTTGGGGCATTTGTTATGATGCGTAACCATGGCAACAAGGTGGTTTTCTACAACTAGGAGCAGCTGATGAACATCTCAAAAACTCAAATAATACCTCAGTTACAGCTCCAAATCCCAGATGAGTTGAAAAAGGAGGTGCCGTGGATGCATTCTCATCTACCTGGTAGCAGCGCTCGAGTGCCTGACCACTGAGCTCCTGGAGCTGGCAGAACATGCGACTTGTGACAGCGGGATGACCGGGATTGTCCCTCGACACCTGCAGTTCCATCTGCGGGGACGAGAGGCTCAGCAGGCTGCTGGGAGGAGTGGCCATCACTCGGGGAGGAGTTCTGCCCAGCGTTCAGGCAGTCCTGTTGCTCAAGAGGACCAAGAGGTCTGCTGGGTCCAGGTGGACAGATCGGCATCTGCAGCCAGTTTCTTCAGATCCGCTGTGGCACGGACTGTGCAGATCCTTCCTGCCTACAGACAGCATCTATAACAACTCTTTAATGAAAACAGGATGATGAGCTACAACAACAATTAATTTCCCTTTGGGATTAAAAAAGTATTTTTGTATGTGAATGTAAAGCCACATCAGTTCATGAGGGTTTTATTTAAGAAGACTAAACAAGGATTCCTGAGAGTTAAACTAATAAAAAAGCCTTTTGGTACAAAACTTGAAACAGTTTATGAAGTGAAGTATCATAAAGTACACTGACGTGCAGATAACACTGGACTCCATATTGTAATGTAGACATGAAGCCAAAGCAGGTGTAGCATTCCCAAAGACTGGTCCTAAAACACCATATATGTCTTACTTTTTATCATTATGTATGGTACATTTTAACATTTTGCTGACATTTTTGTTTTTACTTTGTAAGTTGAGAAAAAAATGTTTGTGCACACAAGAGTCATATCAAGATCACAGAAAATGACATTTCCAGCCCGTGTGTTACTTCACTGTGAAATCTGTAAAAGAGCAACAAGTTTGACACATTAGTCATAAATTATGTACAATGTTGTTTTCAAGTTGTGGAATGTCATTGAATTACTAAGTTAGCTAAACCATTGACTAAAATCATTTCACAGTTGAGAGGGTCTGTGTTTTTGTGTCTTGTGATCTTTGTTTTCCTGCTCTCTCTCATGTTACCAGCTCCAGTCACACCTGTCCACTATCCCAACTGTCCCAGGTGTTCTGCACTGTCTGTCATTAGTGTTCCTTTAAATTCTGACCCTTTGTGTCTTATTTGTCTGCGGAGTGTCCGGTACGGTGCCATGTTCTGCGTTCCCTCAGTGTCTCCTCAAAAAAGTAAATTAGCTGTGACTCCCTATTGAAGATGCATATTCCTGTCCACAAGTGTAAAAGAGATGAAATACTGTACTATAAACTGAACTACCCAAAATCTGCTTTATTTTGAAAAACAGGTTGCCGTAAAAGCATTTAGCATTAAATGCACCAGAATGTGGTGCTGAGCCAAATGCCAGTCTAACAAGGGTGCAGTTTATGCACAGGTGTAGCTAATCCCATTACGTCAAGCTGCTTTCAGGTGTAGCAGTCGGTCTCAGGTTTGATTATTTAATTTTTTTTTTTGTTGAAGCTAAACCACTGGCATCGCTAGGTGAAGTGGAAATGAGCCTGAAATGGTTTTATTAGTTATGCTTGTGCTTCTCTTAAGATATCAGCTTTTTCTTTTAATTCATTTCTATTTTTTAAATTCATTTCATTTTTTATTTTTATTTATTTTTAATTATTTTACAGTCAGTTGCTAATATGTTTTTATTTATTCATTTATAAAAGGTCTGGAGGAATGAATGACACCTAAATATAACAGTTGGCACAAAAGGCACAGTGTGTTCATTGTGGCTTGATTTAGAAAAAATACATTTTAGTGTCTATTAGCTTTTATTAAAACAAGAATTTACAAGAGTTGATGTTTTTAAACCAAATTTTCTTATGAGACCTACTCATTCATACTGTTGATTAATAATTGGCCCAATATCAGAAACACTTCCCAGGAGTCCTATAAATCTATATTAGTTCTAGTACGATTCTACAACAAGGACACTTTTGTTTTTTAAAACAAGTTTATTTATAATTTAGTATGATGAAGCATGACGCTTGAAGTATAAAAACTACAAAATACATTATTTGATATTGTGTTTTTTATTGAACGTTGTGTTGTTTATTTAAATAAATCAAAATTAATCCAATTTGATTTAATTAGCAGTTTTATGACCCATCCATTTAATTCTGACAGTGTGAAAATGTTGCAAATGCTACATATTCATTTGTATTGTTAGCAAAATATCTAGTGCTGGAAATAATGACATTCTGGGGCAAAACAAGACATAATGAATATTAATTAGAACATTTGAAATAAAATCATGTTAACTTCAAACACTTTCAGTCAATAGTTTGAAAACAAGCGTCTTTAAACTATTTCTGCGATGTTTGAATTTTTATATTGGTCTTTTCTGAAGGAGATTTTTTTCCTCGTGTCCAATGTTCACGTGTCGTGACATTACGGCTCCTTACATGATTTAATCAAAACACTGCTTGATATTTAAAGTTTCTTATTATGAATACATCAAAATGCACCAGAGATGGTCAACAAGGCCACAGATTTACTCTTTACACACAAAAAAAGCTTTAAATAGCAGTGGAGAGTTTTTTCATTCTTTTAAAAAAAAAAAAAAGGCATTGCACTTTGACAGCAGATTAAAGTCACTAAATTACCAATTATTTTATTTAACTAATGCCAATGCAATTCATTTTTGACTCAAAATTGATAAAAATAAAGCATGTACACTAAATAAAGTCAGTTGTTTCATCCTTTTCTGAGACTGTTTGTCTCAGTGACTCAGTGACGGGAGTTCATTATTAAATTTAGTGAAGAGTTTCCTGTTTGTTTCGTTTTCCTTTTCTACAGGACTCAATAAACCACAGCTGAATTTGTCTCAGGGGTTGTAATTTGGTCCCATTATTCTCTTAACTCACAGCTGTTTGGATGCTACTACTAGAAATGTACTCCCCACTTTAGTCCACCCTCACCCAGACACACATGTTCTGCACAGTTTCCTGCTCCACCAGAGAAGATTCACACGAGTGGGTCATCAAGCTCTGCTGATGCTTTATAATTATGCATTTAATTGAACAAGGTGAGTTTGGAGCAAGGAGACAAGCAGAACATGAAGTTCAGGAGAGGCTGAGGAGCAAGATTAAAAAATGCTGTTTGAAATGATTTACACTTCTCGCCCACGCATGTTCTTGGTGCTTTTATTCATATTCAGTGGCTTGTAATGATGATGTCATCCGTCATCTTTACCTGCTTCTTCCTTCACAGGTTGCGGGGGTCACTGGTGTCCATGTCCAGCAGTCACTGGGCGAGAGGCGAGGACACCCTGGACAGGTCACAAGATAACAATTTGTGGAGTTTCCAGCTCTTCCTGCAGGTTCCTGAGTCCAGAAGCAGAGTCAACTACCCACAGGTGAGTCATCCCATTAATGACAGCCAGTAATATAAGAGGCTGCAGAAGAGCTTCCTTCGCTGCTGAAGCATTTCTTACCATCTGGTATTTCTGCTTTCAACCTCCTTGTGTTAATCCCTCTGAGTAAGTAGATCTTGTTGTTCTCGCCTTCACACAGAAGTAGTGCTGGTGAGATGAAGCTTCATGAAGCTCAGGCTTTCCACCAAGTAGCTCGACCCATGATCCGATGCGCCATGGTGCTTCATTTGCTCTACTGCGCCATCAAGTGGACTAAAAATGTAAAACTGGTAGATGGATTATAATAACAAAACTGGTTTGTGAAGTTTTAAGTTGAATAAAAGGAAAAAAAATCATGTTTGTGAGGACATCAAAGTCTACATTTGATCTGCAAATGATAATCTGTGTTAATGATGATGGTGGATTTTTCTGTCTGCCTCTTATATTTCTAATCGTCCCTGAATCGGTCACGTGGTACGGTCACTACCTGATCCTGGAGCTGTGGCCTGCTGCCGGCAGCTTCAGCCACCACAGGTAAGTTTTTGTTAACGGTTTTTACATTTTTTTTTTAAGTTTCTTTATTTTTTTGTAGCTTTAATCTGGTATCAGCAGCGGCTTCAACAGCCCTGTAGGGTTGGCCCACTGCTGCACCTTGTTTAGTTTGTCCGGTTCACCAGGGCCACCTTTAAGTTAATACTTTGTTTTTTTGTGTGTTTCTTGGGTGGACATGGTGAGTTGGGGGTTCATAAAAATCTATTTTTGTCAGGAAGCAGCAGTCTTTTTAATAAATTGAACGTTTGAACCTCCATGTTTGTGTCCTCAATGTGTTATGTTCTTGGTGGAGATAACAGTTACAAACCTTTCTTGTGGATCTTCAACTGCTCTTACGCCTTTCAACCGCTTGTCTCCACACTCCGCCTGTGCTCCTTCCATTGGGACCTTCTCTGTCCTGGAACCCCCGGACTTCCTCTTTATGCGATCCACAGGTTTCCAGGTCGTGCCCACTGTATATGGATCATTTCACTGTAAATAAAACATTTTATATTCTAAAGGGTTTTGAGTCTGTCAGTCTGTTCACGCTGCATAAACTCCACCATTATGACACAATGTCACAGTTTCCCTAAGATTTCAGCTTTTTGTCTTATGAGATGTTCAAGTTGCTATGTTGAACCAACAAAATACATAATTTCTTTTTTTTTTTAAGATAACCGAAACACATGTTTTAATTAAAGAACTTTTAAGTAACACTAAAGAACGGCGTTCTAGCTGCTTTGGTCAGATCTTGTAAAACCAGTAGTGCAAGATCTCATGTCATGTGTTAGTACTTAAAATATGTCTTGAGGATGACTCTCAGCTACTACCACACCAAACTTTAGAACAACCGGCTTACTTATTACCATTGTTGTTTAATATATTAATCAAGTTGGATCTGAAAACCTCACACTTCTCATGAACAATCCACTTAACAAAACATGATTCCCCAGGAGATGCATCGTCCGCTGTCGTCAACTATTTATGTTCAGAACTGACACCATGAGTCGTCATCAGCGCGTTTCTCACGTGCTGAATGACGCCTGCAAACTGCCATCCCTGACATATTGACAAACCCATTTGCAGTGTTTGTGGAGAACGAACACTCGTACAGCAAGTAGCCCGATGAGGTGCAGAGATGGAGTAATCAACAGACAACAGGGGGAGGGGCCGGGAAAATGCCACTAATTCATTCAACCATTTTATTTATTTATTTATTTATTTATTTATTTATTTATACCCACCAAAAAGAGAATAGAGTGGTAAAAAGAATGCTGGAGTCATATTAGTTTAAACATGGAGGCACTCTTAGATGAATATTAATTTGTCAGGGAGCAGCTTATTTTGCTTCAGCTTCTGAAAGACTCACCACCTTTCTATGTAGATTGAAGTGTATCAAGGTGTATTGTTTTATTTACAACTTTAGTTTTCTGTCTTATAGATATTTTTCTGAATGAACTAACACTATTTTTGTATTAATTCAAAAGTAAAGACAGTTGTAGATGAGACCCAATCGATTACTTTCTGCAGGTTTTATGAAATTAGATTCAGTCATTCATGAAACATTAATAGCACAGACACAAATAAAAAATAAAACGTGCACACAGCGAGATGTGGGCAAAAACATTATCATTCCCGTGGGTGATAATTAGCTTTATAACATTTATTATCTAATTGCATGTTTACCTGTTGTGACTAACCTCCCAGGCTTTTCCTCACAGTTTTGCTGAAGCACTTTTGCTCCATTTGATTTTTAAATGCTTAGTTCTGGCCAAGATGGTTATTATTTTTACCAATAATAAACAAGCCAGTGCGTTTTCCCTGCAATACCAGAAATTACATAACGTCAGCCAGACCATTCCCCTGCACCGGCACCGAGACGTGAGTATTTGACCACGTGAGGCTAAATGTCAACCAGGAAGCCCACTGCATCATTCTTGAAGACTATTTATATAGTGGAGACGTTGCATAACCCCTCAGTGCAGAAGTATTACTCCAGCTTCAGCTAGTTGTTCAAACAGAAACAATGCTCTTACAGTGTCCTTTATTATTTACACAAAAACAACATCAATAATTTGCTTCTGTTTGGACTAAATAAACATGTAAAAAGTGAGAGGACCTGTGTGTTGTTAGTGTTTGGGTGGTTAGATGTTCAGATCTTGTTTTCCCTCCTTGTTGTCAGCTCATCTCACCTGCCTCTGATTCTAATCACACCAGGTGTTTGTCATTATGTCTCGTTAGTCTCCCTATAGATTCTACATGTGTTTTTCCTCCGTTCATGGATTGTCCTCCTGGGCGTCATGCAAGTGAAACTCCATGTCTCCTCATCATTCATGCCCCATGTAAGTTTTACTGCCATGTCAGCTGTTTTGTTTAATAGTTTTCTTATTTTATCCTTCAAGTTCCCCGCATTAGTCTGCACCTTGGGTTCAACATAACACCACAGATCAGAAGAGAAAACTGATTAAAAGTAATTAACTGTTTTTTTTTTTTTTTTTTTTTTTTTTTTTTTTTTTTTTTTTTTTTT
>JARVLU010000600.1:26274723-26285087 GCA_031762415.1 Simpsonichthys santanae
ATGTAAAGAAGTAAACGTCTAGTTTCTGTCTTTAGATCGGGGCATCAAACTCACAAAAGGGGGGCCAAAATTAAAACCTTTCAAACTAAGGGCCAATTTCAGAAACTACATTAACTCAAATCAGATGCCCAACATCTTTTCTTGGTCACAAGTTGCTCAACAAGAGTTTGATTGATTTAAATTTATGTTCTATGTTGTGCTTTCAACAGCATAATCACAGATTACTGAGAAAAAAACAAACACAAGATATAGAAGTATTTTATGTTTCACATATCATCTTGGTGGGGGTGGGCAGATGAAATGTCAATGAGGGCCACATTTGGCCCCCAGATCTTGAGTTTGACACTTGTGCTTTAGATATTAATAAAACGCTGCACTCTGCAGGGCTTTATGGATTAAAAAAAAAAAAAAAGTTCTCAATTTGAAGCAATCAAGCAAAAAACACTTCATATCCTTGTGTGTTCTTTTTAGATACAAAATTAAAGCCTTATGACTTAAATCTGGAAAAGCTTCCACTTTCACATGCACGTGATGCTGCATACTATCAGCAATAAGAAGGTACTGTTAAACCCACTAGGAAGTACAGGAGGGGCAGTCTGAAGCCAACCTATGGAGGATGATAACAATTGATAACGGTCATTTAATTGGCTGATAACATTTGAAGCGGCTGACCTTTGCACAGATTTTAACCAAACTCTCAGAAAGTAATCAATAAATGATCACATGCACATTGTCAATTGAACAGTCACATCCAAGATGACTGTCACAGTTTACTTAACACAAACAGGCCCATAACTCTGTCACTGTTATGAATACTGAGATAAACTGTCATTCTGATTATGAGATCTAACAACTCTGCAAATGTGTCATTGTTTTTATTTTAGGTTTCATCACAACTTATCGTAACTTTTGCCTTTTTTCATCATCTTTCATTAAGGCATGGCCCAGATTTTAGAGAAAGAGACATAAAACTAACAAAGTGGACATTGAGCTGGGAGACTCCCCTGCAGATGAACATTAATACCAAAGTGTTCTTTTTAATATACTATTGCAGAAATGACAGAACCAAACACATGCAGTCATTGTGGGACCCCACCTTGTGTGCAGCTTCCAGTTTCTTTGATTTATCCCCCCCTCCACCCCCCAGTTCCATCAGTTGGACTGAGGCGCCCGCTCGCCAGCACCAAATGTTCCAGAAGGATTCATGAGCACTTTCTTTTCATCATCAGGAATTACTCCTGTGGAATTGCTTTGGTTCGGTTTGTGTTTTTACAACCACTTGCAGTAAATTCATTATGTTGAACAGTTTTAGTTGTTACTCAAAGTGTGTGTGTTTGTGTGTGTGTGTTTGTGCTCTGCTTTGCTTTTTAAAAGGCTTTTCACTTACTCTGCCTCTTTATCTCCTGCCACCGAAAAACAGAAGGACAAAAACATTTTGTCTGTAAGTTCAAAACATTTCAAAGTGACAGATTTTAATCAGACTTGCTGAAAGTAATCACTGGATGTACAGATGATTTGATGGTGGCCACTACGGACATTAAAAAACCCAAACATGGCTGTAGCTCAGTCATTTTTTACAGATAATGACTTAATGTGACATGGTAGTAGCTGAGGGTGGTCTCAAACGCATACTCAGAGGAGCGCTACAAACTGTGCATTATTTTTGTTTAAATATTTGTTTGTTAGCAAAATATTTCATAAACCACTGGGTAGGTTTTAATAAAACGTGCAGTGAATGATCAGTGCGTGCTCATCCACAACACTCTTCAGAACTAACCCAGTTCAAAATGGCCACCGCAAACATTGAGCTGTTGCAGCACTAACATGGTTATAATTCAGTCAGCTGTGTTCTTATATTGTAGTAAATTTAACTGAGTCACTCTTTCTCCCAGTGGTGCTCTTTGCTTAAAACTTCAACAGCATCTTTGAAAGTTGCCCATGTTTATCTGTTAGTAAAATATCTCACGACAATCATAATTTCCGGATGCAAGTCTCTATAACTTTAGGAGTCAACACAGTTCAAGATGGCTGAGACACCAAAAAAAATAAAAATAAAAAAAAATAAAAATCTTCAAGTAACTTACATTTGAACTTTTTATTTTTTATTTATTTATCCACAGAAACCGTGCGTGATGGTGTCTGCAGGTTTCAGTGCACTTTGTTTGTCTGGGGGGATTTCGAAGGATGAGGACAAGGAGAGGATAACGCCACCTCTGCGCAGAGGAGGAGGAGGAGGAGGAGAAGGAGGAGGACGGGGGCAGTGTGAGGAGGCTGGATAAGTTCAGCACCACGGACAGCGCATCGGAGCGCAGGACCAGTGGATCAGCCGGCGGCTCCGAGAAGCTCAGCGTCATCTCCTCAAGTCACAGACACGTTCCCGGTCGTTTGGAATCGGGAACTCGGCTGTTTTTTTTTTTTTTTTTTTAAACAAACAAAAATAT
Organism: Simpsonichthys santanae; assembly: GCA_031762415.1. Taxonomy (NCBI): domain Eukaryota; kingdom Metazoa; phylum Chordata; class Actinopteri; order Cyprinodontiformes; family Rivulidae; genus Simpsonichthys; species Simpsonichthys santanae. Next base: position 26,277,165 of record JARVLU010000600.1, read on the forward strand.
ATGAGACGGTGTCACCAAATAAAGAGGAAGGTGGAAAGCAGCAGGGATCATTTGCTTTCAAAGCTCCGGCCAGTCTGTTTGACGGCGCGATCCTTACATCATCGAGAGGCAGAGAGAGAGAGAGAGGGAGGGAGAGAGAGGGGGAGAGAAGGAGCGGGAGAGTGAGAGGACCTGCTCCACACTCCTCTCTGTCAGTCCTCAACAGCAAAGCGAGGCTGACGGATCTCTCCCCGCCTCCCGGTTCCTCCTGCGCCCGCAGCCGCCGCCAACATGCGCCATCCTGCGCGGAGACTCCCGCTGCTGTCCTCCGTCGCATTTTGGATTTTCTGCCACGTCACCAAGGTGCACGGAGCTCTGCCAACAACCCGTAAGTTGCTAGTGTTTTCTTTTTCTGGGGCGTGTTTTGGGTTGCTGGATGGGAAACAGTCTGGGGCAGACCTGGTGGTGCCGGTCTCTGAGTTCAGACATGCACGTGTGGACTCTTGCATCGTCCAGATGTTGTGACCAACAGGCTTTTAAACAGGTTTTTATAACGGGCTGGCTTGCTCTGACACGTGCTTTTGCTGTTTTCGTTTTGCTTTTATGCAACTTCATTGTTTGCATCAAGTGCGTTGGAGTTCTTGATGATGGATGAGATCACTGGGTTTGAGTTGTGTTGGGTTGTTTTAGTCCAGTTCACTGAAGCTGAACCCAAACTGATGACAAGAGGCATCAATCAGCCAATTAATCAATTATAGCCTCTTTTTGTATCAAGGGGCTTCACATTAAGAAGGAAATTAAATCTAGACAAGTAAATTAGACATTAAAAACAATTTCGGTGTGAATGGAATAAAATTATGACGCTTTAAAAATAAATATGCAAACTCATGATGAGGCAGAGATAAATTTCATTTAAAGTGACAACAGAAAATGGAGACACTTTTAAGGCTTTTTAACTGGATTTAAAACGAACAGTTTGATATTAGATTCTTGTCTGGTTTAGATGACGCCTTAATTTTGGGTTTATGGACAACTTTAATTTGTCTTATTTAAGTAAGGCAGTCTGAAAAGGTCACGTGGTTCTCCACATAGAGCCCAGTCACACACAAACACATTTTATTTTTATTTATTTTTTGTCTTTGTCCAGTGGTCACGTCTTTGTTTTTAGGACAATACTCTGATCTATTTTGTGGTTCGGTTTGGCTCGGTTCGATTCCAGTGGAAGTTGCTGATGGAGACTCAGCCGGTCCTCCGGGGGCTTTAGTGGGACAGATACCCCTGCCTGCCCCCATCCACCCACCCCCGGTGTCAGATCTTCTCCGGTCCTGGTTGGATGTGTCCGGGGTCGCACTTCATTAATCATCCCGTCTGACAGGAGACAACAGGGAGAGATGCTCCCGCGAGCAATTAGTGCTGCTGGCGCGTTCACGTGCAGCAGTGCGTGTGTGCGCGCGTGTTCAACACCATAACGGAGACAGAAGTTAAAAAGAAATTCAGCTGTGCCTTTTTTTTTTTTATCACAGCATCTTTTCTGTTTCTTTAGGCAAACTCAGATGAATGTTTAAAAAAAAACAACACTTTTACTTACAGAAACATAAAAACGATGTTTTTTTATTTCTTTTAGTAAACACCACAGCTAACTGAGGAAAATATGGAAACAGTATTCCCTGTAGAGCTTCACAACATCTTTAATTAAAGTTACAGATAAAGTTGTTGATGCACTCAGCTCATAAACGGTGCTAAGAATCTTCTGGTAAGATTTAATTTAAAGGCGATTATATGAAATGTTTGCATGCCCTAACAGCGTCATGGAGTAAACAAAACAAATGTGAATTGATATGATAAAAATGGATATAAAGAAAGAGCATGGTGGCTCAGTTGATAGAGCTGTTGCCTTTCAGCAAGAAGGTTGCCGGTTCAAATCCTGGCTGGGGACCTTTCTGGGTTTTCTCCGTGTACTGTGGTTTCTAAACCAAAAAACATGGTTTAGGCTGATTGATAAACCTAAATTGTCCCTAGGTGAGAGGGAGAGAGTGAATGTTTGTTTGTCTATGTGTCCCTGTGCATGTGTCCCCCGTCTCTCACACAGTTACTGGCTGGATTTGAGCACCAGTGACCCCCCATGACTCAAAAAGGAAGAAGTGGGTAAAGATAATGGATGGATGGAATTAAACTCAGACATTCAATCCTTGCATTAAAGTCATGTTGCAAACTGTTTGTGACTTCAGTCAGTTAGGTGCCTTCTATAGTAAACCAGTTTACCCATTTAAAGGGACAAACAGTGACTGGGTAGTTTGATATATTTCTGTTCACCCCACTCAACGTGGAGACGAGAAATCAAAGGTGAGAGCTGTCTGATGAACGCAGAGAAAAAAAAAATAAAGATAGCTTCAGATCCCTCTGACCACATGGCTGCATTATTACATTTAAAGAAATTGTGGGGCTGTATGTCACCAACTGCCCAGGATGTGGCTGCAAGAGGATGTGCAACCCCAGGTTGATCAGATGTTGCAAATTGTAGAATAAAAGCTGAGGAATTTAAACAAAGTTGGACTGCAAGATAGGCAGCATCTCTTTCTGCTCCCACCAGTCGTCATATTTTAATTTCTAATGATCTCCCTTTGAATTTGACCTAAAACGGCTCCGCTATTGACAGAAAAAGACAAAAAAAGCCAGAATGGAATTCACCAAAATTCACGCTGACAAGCTCCAACACATTCTTTCACGTTCTGGAACCGATGACAGAAAACTGAAGTTTTCAGGTCAGTCACATCAGCTGTGTTTTCATATTTTTAAGAGAAGCAGGTGAATTTTTACAATAAAAAAAATGTGCACATGTGAAAATAAACATCAGTAAAAGAAGCACAGGATGTGGAAGGATTTCTGAGCACACAAGAGCGATAAAGCCATCTAAACCAGATGTTGACTCCCCCTCGACCCGCCTCAGAGACTGTAAGAGAAATATTGGTGGAAGAAACCGTAAAGTTTTGTTCAGTGATCTGGGGCATGGATTAAACAAAAAGTGTATGCAGTTCTAATCTCGAGATGTTCACATAGTCAAGTCAAGGGGTTGGTTGATCCACTGCTGTGTGGCGTCCTAAGTGTGTGCTGAAAAGTCATGCAGTAAAGCAAGAGAACGGTGAATTAAAAAGAATTAAACTGGTGTGAGCTTTTCTTTTTTTTATATATAATTCTGTTTTGCACATGAGTAGCTAACATTTGCAACACTTTATTAATCCCAAAGGGAAATTAAATGTTGTTGTAATTCATCATCCTTGTTTCAGTAAGAGATGTTCTAGATGCTGATGGCTGCAGGACGGATGTCTTGCAAAGGTCTGTCCCACAAGAAACTGGCTGCAGATCAGATGCTGTCTGATCTGTCCACCCAGACTTGGCTGGTCTCGGTTCCCCGCCCGAATACTGGGAAGACCTCCACCCAGAGTGATGGCCACTCCTCCCAGCAGCTTGCTGAGCTCCTCGCCGCTGCAGATAGGCAGCTGCAGGTGTCGGAGGACGAGCCCATCCTTCTGCTATCACGAGCCACATTTCCAGGATCTCAGTGGTCAGGCACTCGAGCACAACCAGCAAGGAGACGGGAATGCATCTACGGCACCTCCTTTTCAACTCATTTGAGATTCTGGGCTGTAGTTAAGCTATTTTTTGAGCTTTGAGATGTTAATCAGCTGCTCCCGGTTGTGAACAAAACACCTTGTTGTCATGGTTACACATCGTAACAGTCCAAAACTACAAAAGTTCCAGTAAAAATCCTTCCAGCTGCACAGCATCTGACACCAGAAGAAACAATCATGACAAAAATTTGATTCGCATCCAGAAATAAAGAGGAGTTAAAGTTTCCAAAAGCAAAATCTCAGAATGAATGCTGCTCCAACATGCAGCCACACCGAGTGGCGCGGTTCTAGAGTCGGTGCCATCATGAGGCTTGAAGCGGAGTGAAACGTCTGAGCTCTCCCTGCTTTGGTGCGTGTGACGCGTTGCTGTCTGGGGATGACTCCCGCCGTTGGTCCAACTTAGAATGAGAGGAACTCGTCCTCGTTTGCCATTTGACATAAACACCGGTCTGGTTTCACCTTGAGAACCACGAGTCCTGTTCCTGATTGATCGCCGATCAATCGTCACTTGAAAAGATGCAAATTGAATTTTTATGTTTGTAAAAAAAAATCCAGCAGATTAACACTCGGGTAAACCTGTCGCCGGTCACGCATCTCGTTTTGTGAATTGTCTCTTAAGGGTGTGATGATGATGATGATGGGATTAAGGCAGGATGAGGCAGACTCAGATTAGAGTGGTTTGCTGTGTAACGTTTGGAAGTGAGAAAAGTAATCATGTCTTTTAAATAAAGTCTAGTTGTTAGTTGCTCGGTCATGTTCCTCCTTCCCTGAATTTAAATCTTCCTTTCTGTTTTGTAAATCTTCCTCTTTTTTTTCCTCTGCTTCTGTTCCCAGCAGGGTTTACGTCACTCTTCAACTTCTTTTGCTGCTTCTTCTCGTCTTTTTCCTTCAAAAACAACTTGCACGTTTCTGCCTTTTCTACTTTCTGCCTCCGCTACTGCAATAATCCATCTTTTTCTCCACCTATCACCCCGTTCAGTCTGCAGAGTCCTCAGCGATTTTGTCATTCTCGTCCATTTCTTCCCAGCCTGTTTTGTTTGACTTGGTGCATTTCTAATTCTGCCGCTCCTTACGTGGCTTTTATCAACTCGCTCTAATCATTTTCATCCTTCCTTGTCTTTTCTATTGATCATTTCTTCTAAGTCCCTGCAGAGTGGCCCCAACTCTTTCACTCCTGAATACATAAATGCATGGTATATAAAAAAGAAGCCAGGTTTGCTTTATTCCAGAGGTGCAATGTGATGCACCTGCTCGTGCACGCTCGTGCAAGCTTTCCGAGCAGAAAGACTTGTAGTCAGCTGACCCTCTGATGCGTCACTCTCGTATCTAATTACTATCATAGTTTGTTACAGAATAGAATTACTGTCGCCATGTTTAGTTGATGGTCGTCAAACTTTTAGCTTTTGTTTTATTTGTCAGGCTTCCATGAATATTTAATTAGCTCAGTTTCTGGGGTTTGTGGTGAGAAGTTCATATCATGTCCACGTAGACGCAATGCAGAGAACGAGAAACTCCTTCCTGGCTGCTGGTATGATATTCTGTTAGTATCCCTCATGTCCTTGTGATTACATCCTCATTCTTTTGCCTTGACTCATAAACTTTGCTCTAAAAATGTATTAAATTCATCTTTCCATCAGTCACTGTGAAATTCTGGTGTTTCACTCTCCCCCTGCACTCGTCCTTGTTTCCCTGCTGAGATGTTTCTCCTCTGGGATTTGTTCTAGACAGTCGCCTTGAGCTTTTTTAATGTGTCATTTTTATTTTAGTAAATTCTCTGTCTGGTTGATCTCTGTGATAAAAGCTTGATGTATTGATCTTCTGGTGGCACGGTGCTTTTTGGTCTGCCCGCTTGTGTTTTAGATGCAGCTGATGGAGTTTCTGTTCGGCATTTTGAAGCTCTCTAATATGTCCTCGTTTGAAAGATGAAGTCAAAAAGACTTTGGAGTAAAAAAAATGAAAAAATAAAAAATCCTGTCTTTGTTTATAGAAACAATCTGATCTCTGACACAGAACCACAGTTTTCATGCCATCTTCTCCCTCACAAATCTATCTGATGCGTGAATAAACTGTAGAACATATTTATAGCTAATGAACCAGGGCAGCAAGATGTTTGGTTAAATAATCCTCTGATTAGTAGATCAGAGAATTCTCTTCAACACAAGACACGTCTCAAAAAAGAACAGACAGTAAAATCATTGTGGTTAAATTCAAAATTTAAATTTCTTATATCTTGTGTTTTAATTAACTCACTGCTGATTGTTACCCATGCCTGTGTGTGGGTCCGTTAGCAAAATATCTCAATTTAAAACTAAATTCGATGAACCTTGCAGAAAGAAATTACAGGATGTTGTACATTTACAAAAATATTACATTTCGGAGACAACCGAATGCAAAATTGCCGACACAGACAGCTGACCTTAACAAAAGTGACAATAACTCTGTTTTACAAAACTGAGCTAAAATTTGACATGGTAGTAGCTGAGAGTCATTACCAACACATACTCTGAGCATATTTTGCAATAAAGCATGACAATTTGCACAACTAAAACTATTCTTTGTCATAATATGATCCTAAAACTTACATGAAAAGCAGCAGTTGTATTCATTTCTTCTTGGCATACAGTCGTCCCTCGTTTATCATGTGAGATCCGTACCCTGAAGCCCCACGATAAGTGAAAAACCGTAAAATAGGAATAGTACTACAAGTAGTAAGTACTGTAGTAGTTTATTAGTATTTTAAACACTTCTCACACTCTTTCAATATTCTAAACAATGGTTCTAAACTTTAAAAGGTCTTAAAGAGTACAGAATGTCATGATTTCAGCTTCCTTCCTCGTCTGCTCTTTGCCACCTGCAAGCTTCTTGGCCACGCCTACTTCTCCGCTCTGCACAGAGAACAGCTGATCAGCTTTATCCTGCAGTGTGGGCTGCACAAAGGTGCAGGAGGTGCTAAATAATTTAAAATAATCAATTTTAACAAAGAAAAATAATTTAAAAAAATCCAGCTTATTGTCTCATCCATCAGCCATTTTGAAAAACCGCGATAGATCGAGTCCGCGATAAATGAACCCTGAAGTAAGCATTTTTTTAAATAAAATTAAAAAAATCTTTAAATGTTTCAAACATCAATTCTGATTATTTTCCAACTGTTTTGAAAGCAGAGCCTTTGCAGCTGCCTTAGCCATGAGCTCGTCTGAAGGCATTTTGAAACGTTTCTTTAAAAATAATACAATACAACAGAAACCAGGTCGTGTTGTAAAGTAGGGAAATGGTTCATTTTAATTATCTCCCTTGAAAAAGTCAAAAATCTTTCTCAGAAGTGAATTCTGCTGCAGGGCCTATCAGTGTTTCACCATGGGAACAGGGCCACATTGATGCAAATGCACACTGACAAGTCGTACAGCATAATTCCCTTAACAATGACAGGAACGAAACGCTAAACTCTCCCCCACACACACAAAGAGGCACAAAATCGCTCACATTTTTGTCTTTTGCTTTGCCCTGCTAAGGCTAAGAGATCCTTGAATATAGCTGGCTTGAGATTTATTAGGTGAAAATATATATAAATAGGTGGCAAAATCTAAAGGGGACAGTAATATTTTGACTGTAAAACTCCATAGATGCAAATAAACACATTCACGCTTGGCTGGACTGGACAGTGGTTGTGCTTCTGTGTGAAATGGCCACGATATGAAGTTACAGTGGGATGAGTTCGTTTAAAGTCGGCATGATCTGTCCACCTCACTGGACAAGAGTCTCAGAGTTCAGGAGTGAATGGTCAGATGGACGAGGAAGACGAGGGGAGAAGTCTGAGAAGGCTGAAATTAGACCCGTCAAGTAAATATGATGACACAGTGCGGGTGTTCTCTGACATCTTGTCATTTATTGTTCATGTTGTTATGTTTCATATACAATTTGCAGTTGCAGAGAAAAGGAACGACACTTGTCTGGAAACTTGTTTTTCTTTAGTGTTTCACGAGTCGGTGATCATCCAGCTTCCATTATTTTTTTATTTTTTACTGTTATTCTTGTACTTGTATTTTTAAATGTAACTGTTAAATCACAGACAAAAATGAAATAAAGTGTAAAAGAAAAAATAAATGCTTAAACCTACCAAGAAAAAAAAAAACAGCACAATACTATTACTATTACTATTACTATAACCAATACAGGTAGTCCCCAGTTTACGGCCGAGATCCGTTCTAACGGCTCGGCCATATACCGATTTTAGCCTTAAACCGGATCCGCGGCCGTATACGCGGATTTTCGGCCGTAAAACAAAACCGAAACTAAACGGCGATCGGTAACGTCTTTT
>JARVLU010000600.1:26311470-26331024 GCA_031762415.1 Simpsonichthys santanae
TATATATATATACACACAGTATATAATACTCACAAAGTTGCTTCTGGTTACTCCAACTAACATCTAGGACTGTTGAAATGTAAAGTCGGCAATTAATTCCTATCATTCAAGTCATCAATATTACCAGACTTCATTTAGTGATCTGATGTTTAATAAGCCACATTACAATTCACATTTCATTAATATTATCATCCAATAGGCATGTTTTAAATTGATTATATTTTATTTATATTTTTTCTTGTGCTATTCTTAATGCATTTTATTTAGACCTCAGTCTCAGTGGGTTTCAGAGAGGATGACAGCAGGTGGGCTGATGTAAACCAGATACGTGTGTGGCAAGTAGTTCTGGGTGGGACAACTTGGACCAGGTTATTGTAATATTACTGAAAAAAAAAGTATAGAACTGAAGTGAGGACAAAAGCATGTTACAGCTTACAACAGCTTTCATTTATTTATTTTTACTGATCATTTAATTATGTTCATGTTTCAGTTAGTTTCCCCATTTCCAAATCCAGAAAATCAAACGTTTGCATGGATTTCTTTTAATATTTCACTGATAAATAAATCGGTAATAGTTGCATTCTTACTTGTTTGCATTAGTATTCATAATATTCTAGTTCTGTTTGCACACTTTTTGTTTACTTATATGATAAAAACTCCAGATGTGCCCAACTGGACATACAGTAGTTGGGCAAGACGGACATGCTAACAGGCTAACTTGAGCGATGTGTGCAGATTTTATTTGACACTGTCCCTGTGAAGAGTCTTTCCTGTTGTCTTCAAAACCACTGGCTATAAACCAAATCTTACAAAAGCTTCTGTCCTGCGGTGTTGACCTTTAAAAAAAAAACAACAGAGCCAGTAAAAATGTGGTACATCGCCTCAATTTGTGGGGTGAAGGACGACGGATAAAAATACTGTGCAGGGCCACAAAAAATCAACACCTATAGCCACTACAGCAGAAACCCAGGTAACTTTTACTGGGCCTCCTGGGCTCCACTCTGGGCGGTCAGATAAATGTGGCCATACTTCCAGAGATAAGAACCACTGTTTTCAGAGTGAGATGGATGTCAAATCTGTTAATCAACTTCTAAAACTGGTCTCAGGTGTCCACTGTATGTCCTAACAGGAGGACAGAGAGACAGACGGTGTTCCTTTCAATTACCTTAACTGTGCTTCAGTGTCCCTGACTATATAGATCTTCCAGTTTCCACACTTGGCTTTAGCATTAGCTTTCAAATAAATAATTGCAGTAATTTATGTTTAAAGTTAATTCTGGCTCTCAGTCTGCTTGTTTAGTCAAGTTGTAAATGTGCATCAGGGGTGTCCAACCTTGGTCTTTGAGGGTCACTGTCCTGCATGTTTTACTTGTTTCCCTCCTCCACCGCTCCTGATTCAATAGTTGAATTAGCTCTTCATGTTCAGCAGAAGCCTGTTCATCACCCAGTGTTTCGAATCAGGTGTGTTGGAGCAGAGAAACGACTAAAACATGCAGGGTCGTGGCCCTCGAGGACCAGGATTGGTCACTACAAAGATGGTACCAATAAACGTATCATGACATTAAAAAATAATAACTGGGAACATCTTTATTATGACCCATAGCTGTGTTTCTTGTGTTTTCTCTGAACACGTGTCAGACATATGTACTTACTCGATCGCTACACCTTCTTTCTGTGATTCCGGTATTTTCCTTCACCGTGTGTACATCTCACCCTCTCTCTGCCTCTTAACTCGAGCGACACTCTGCTTCTCTTCCTCCCACTTTCTGTTTCTTTTTCCAACACGAAGCCACAAGGCCTGAGTCAGCAGTCTGTTCCCTCTGAGTGTAAGTCTGTTGCACTCCCGCTGCTGGATCGCTTACCGGAAAGGACTCCTACTGCTCAATAAGTAGTGCAGCGTATCGTGTTTCAGATGATGATGCAGAGGGTACCCCAAAGTCTGTCTACTATTTATTACCTTTACAGTTCATGTGCTGCATGCTGCCTGTTTTTATCCACATGACCAAATTATGGATCAAACAAATCAACACTTTTATTTAGAAAAAAAAAACAAAAAAACATTCAGATTCATGATTTTATTTTTTTGTTTGTCCCATTGAGCATGCATACGGCACAGAGGGGTACAGCTATATGACCTGTTGGTGAAACCTGGTCAAATCATGCAATATTACAAGATAAGTTAGTGATTAGTGCAGGTGTTGGGAAAGATGCTCGGCTACTACCACATTAAAACTTGTCAATCTGTAGAAATGGCAGAGTTAATGGCATTTAACACAGAAAATAGTTTATCTTCACTATATGGGGAAAAAACATAGACTATAGCTCCATATTTTTGTACTCTAACCCATTGTGCTTGTGCTCCTTTTTGTTTTTTTGTAAACCATAAACCATGCTGAACCTCATAAAACCTCACAATTATGTTTTTTTTAACACCTTCCCACTCGTAGAGATGCATATGCATGTACAGACCACATGAGCACAAAGCTTGCATATAAACGAAGGCTGCAGGCTGTTTGGTTAGGCTTTTATCACCTTGTACACAGTGTGCACGGGAACCGTGCATGCAAGCATGTGTGCAAAGAGTGCTGCTATTTACCTCTCAACAAAAATGATAATTCATTTGGAAACAAATGTTGAAACGGCCTGTTTGACCCGAGGTCAGCGCGGTGCCACGGAGCACAGTTCAAAGGTCAACTGTCTAGACCAGAGGCTTTGAACCTCAGAGAGCAGAGAACAAAAGTCAAAAGGTTTTCACATAAGAGGAAAAACGGCGCTCGCAGCAAATCGGTTGAATTTAAAAAAGGAATAGAGGTTGAAGCAAAAAATAAATAAATAAAAAAATATAGTAAAAGGAGCATTACCAGGAAACAAAACGCTGCTCTGTTGTCGTTTTCTTCAAAATAAAATGCTTCTTGTGACTATTCTGAACAAACAACCCGTCAAAATGTTTAGAAGTAATTCTTTAAATTTTGGACAGACTGCAGCGCACATACACTATAATAATCTGATTTGTTTACACGCAATAATATTTATTGTTTATTTCAAAGTGTTTTTCTTTATTTTGCTTCCTTCTGAGTGTCTTTGCGTTTAAACACAAATGCTGCATATGTGTCATATTGATATAATTCGTCACAATCCTGTGTTAGAAAATTGTTTTTGTAGGACTGATTTTATACTTTGCTATTTTTATCATCCAATTTTATGCAAATCAAAAATGCCACTCGTGTTGTTGCATTCCTGATATTTTTTAAACAGCTATTCATATTGAGAAACTTAAAAATGTCTAAATGATGAAACAAGACTGATGAGGACTATCTCGTGCCCCAAACAAACCATCTCTACAGTTATTTTATTCATATGAGCATATCTCTTCCAGCTCATTAGGCTTACTCCACTTTACTTGCATTTAATAACAATTTTAAATGCAAATCGTTAAATTTATTATTCAATGTAGTTAATAATTACGTTGCTGTGGAAGAAAGTTTTGAACTGATCTGCAGGTCATTGTTTATATACAAGATTTTATTTATTTATTTATTTTTTTATTTATATTGTGTTATTTGCAGACAAATATTCTTAGTGACATTATCTGGATAGAATGTGATAATTGTTGGTGAGGACCCAAAATGCAAGCAGGGAGATGGACACATAGAATAACATTTAATTAAAAAAGAAGGCATGACAGAATACAAACAAGATACAAGAAGATGAAATAAATGAAAATAAGACAAACGACCAGGAGCATAAGCTGGAGGACAAGTCTGGCAGACAACAGTCGAATCTGACAGACGGAGAGCAAACCAGCAGTATAAACATGCTGGGAGGCGGGTGATGACTGCGTGAGTGCAGCTGGGTGATTATCAGATGCAGAACAGGTGAGTAATGAAAAAATAATTCACACAATTCAAAGTGAAACACAAAACTAAAGCACAATTTAAGCCAAGCAGGCGATGGCATCCTTGAATATTAACTCTCCTCTTTTCTTGGATTTTTTTTTTTTTTTTTTATTTAAAACTGTGAACAGGGTAAAGTTTTTTATTTATTTATTATTATTATTTTTTTTTTATTGTGACTAGGGTGCTGTTTGTGAAGTTATACAGTCAAAAACCAACAGCAATGTTTTGGTTTATTTAGCATTTCATAAGAAAAATAAAGTTAATATTTTCAAAATCAAATTTTCACCATGTTATTCATACTTTTATAAATGTTATAATTCCCAATTATATTTAGTTTACAAACTAAATACTTAAATTTCAAGTTAAATATTTGTTAATAAACTAAATATTTAGGTGTAAATTAAATATTTAATATCCAAGCTAAATATTTATTTTCAAAACTAAACATTGTACTTCCAAGGTAAATATTTATTGTCAAAGCTAAATATTTAATTTCTAAACTAAACATTTCATTTCCAAGCTAAACATTTAAAATCTGAAATAAATATTTAATTTGCTAACTAAATAACTGCTTGGACCTAAACATTTAGCTTACAAGTTAACTATTTAGATTAGAGTTGGTAGCAAATTAAATGTTTATTTTGGAAATTAAATGTCATTTACACCTAAATATTTAGCTTGCAAGTTCAGTATTTAGTTTGTAAACTTGTTTTTTAGCTTGCAAATTAAACATTTAGTTGGGAACTATAACATTTATAAATGTATGGGTAACATGGTGAAAATGTGACTTTGAAAAAAACTATTTTTTTTTCCTATCAAAGGCTAAATAAACAAATATTGCTGTTAATTTTTGACTGTGTAACTTAACATAATCAATGAGCATGCACACACATTCATGTCTTTTAGAGCTTCTCTGCTCTTCTCTGCAGTTTCCTCTCATCTGTTGTTCGCAGGCAGCGCCAGACACTTTGTGTGTGTGTGTGTGTGTGTGTGTTGTTAATCCAAACTGAGTTAATTCCAGGTGTGTGATTGTATTTCTGTGGTAAATGTCAGACCAGAAGGAGAAGCTGCTGAGTTAAATGCTAATTTGAGCAAATGTTTGAAGTTGTCCTAATGGTGCATAACGTCTTGAATAAACACGGAGTATTACAACTTTTCCCTCGTTAGATGCAAAAAGCTCTTCATTTGCAACTATCCACCATTTTCTTACATTGTTTTGATGCAGATGTTTTTTATTTTATTTTATTTTATTTTATTTTATTTTTTTATGGTTTAGTTTCTCTTTGTCCAGTAATTCTTTGCTACAATGAATAACACACTCTCTTGGGGTCTTCTGGTTTTGGCATTACAGTATACAAAGACAACAAGACAAAACCCAAGGAGCTTAGGCTAATTAACACGTGTTCAGGGAATGTCAGTGAAGAATAAAGACTTTGTTTCAGATGGATTTATCAGGTTTTACAAGGTAGACACAGAAGAAATCTTCAAAACATACCTTCATAGCATCGCCACTAAACGGGCAGTAACTAGAATGTGTTACATCACATGAAATCTTATTCACTGCTGGGGAGGAATGATATTAAGAAACACTGAGGAAACCTGAGCTCTGAACTGTGTCCATTCTTGTCACCAAGTCTTAGAATAGATATAAAACTTCGAGTGCTGATTGTGTCACGTTTTATTCCATTGTTTTTGTCAGCTCTCATAATGATTTAAAAGAGTAATAATTCAACATGACAGTGTTTTATTTTATTTTCCCCCCCTTTGATGGAATTAATGTCTTTGCCTCTGTGACAATCAAAGGAAACACTTCTGAGGAGATTGACACTCAACGTTTTGTCTATGTGTGCTTTAACACCTCGGTGCTCTTTCTGCGGAGCTGTGAGGAACGATGAGAGGCCTTTTGGAAAACTCCTCTCTGATTAAAGACTTTGTTGTTTGCAAGCTGCTGCCACTCCTGCACCGTTCCTGTTAGAGCAGTCAAATAGACAGTTGGCGACGGAGCGTGTGTTTTGTTATATTCATAATGTCTAACAACCAACACTTCTCTCTCTTAGAGGAGTCCAACTTCTGACAACATATATAGTAATGGCAGATCCATTTAAAGAGTACATGAGTGTTAGAAGGCACCAAAAAGGAGAAGGAAAGGAACAGGATAATTTTGAGGGAGTAAGATGTGGTGAAAGTTCACGTGGAAAACAGAAAAGAAGTTGTAGGCTGGCTGACAGAATGAAATAACGTGTGAGACCTGTATTTATGAGCGGACAGTGTACACCTTTTTGAAGAGTAAGTGACAGGTAAACACGGTCTGTGCAATTGAAGTCTGCTCTTCTAATCCAGAGAGTGCTTTTACCTTTGGTCCCTCATGATGATGTCCTCTCTCTTCTTCTTCTTCTTTTGTGTTTTCTCTCTTCAGGGCTTGTCACAGCGAGTCCTCCTCCTCCATCTCACTCTGTCCTACATCTCCTCTTTCCACTATTTCCTCTTCATACATTTATTTATGTATGTATGTGTATGTGCCTGTGGGTGAGTGGGTTGTGGTAGGATACCAAGACACCATAATATCCTCTGTATTGTCACCTGCATGTGGTTTTGTGTATTTTATTTGCCAACATTATAAACAAAAATGGCTCATTTAAGCATGAAAATTAGTTCCTACTGGATAAACAGGACCACATAATCTGTGACAACAGGCAACCATGATGGAGTCTCCCACCCTGACTTACTGCCGCCAAGGAGAACCAAACGCTTGCACCGCTTGTATAGGGATTATGTTACGTAAGTAAATAAAATAAAACAAACATATGATTTTTTGTTTCCATTTTTCAATATTAAATTTGAAATGTTGAGTGGACCCCCCCCCCCCCCCCCTCAAAATAGTGTTTAAAATATGAGGAAGCAACAACCTTGTTGTGCTCAAACACCTTACTGGTTTTGATCCATCCTTTATCATTCTAGCCGAGGGTTATAGGTTTACTTTAACAGGGTAAACTACAGAAGAAAATAAAAAGTCTTTGCCTTGAACCATCCATTGTACAGTTTATTACTGTCACAGCAGCACAACTCACAAAAACATCCTTCAGTCTATTGAAATAAGGACCTCAAACATACGATGCTTCAAAATACTCTCAAATAATCTGAAACTCTAAGAAAGCAGCCTACATTACTGGTTGTTGTCCAGTAAACCTCAACACACCCCCCCCCCCCCCACACACACACACACACACCTCAAAACAGTAATATGTATTTGGAGTCATTTACAGATTATATAGAGCTTCAGATGTAACGTTGGTGCATGTGATTTAAAAAAAAAAAAAAATCAAGTCACTAAAAAACGTGGCTAAATTTTAGCAGCAATGATGGTTTGGTCTTTACAGAGCGCCCCAAGGGATCTTGGGTAGTAATTAATTTTCTCAGTTTAGAAAACCATGTACATACATTTGCATTTTTCCTGTCACATTGCAGCAGGTGTTGAGCTTAGTTTTGTTTTCAGTGTGAACGGGGCCACAGGGATGTCAACAGAGCTGTCTGTTTCAGCATCAAACATTTATAAAACACATTTATTAGTTATTATTCCAGAAGTTAAACTGAAACGTGCACGTTTGTGTAGTTCTGGAAAAAAGTTTGTTCTTGTGCTACTTTTTGTGCAGATCCTAAGAATGTGTTTAAATTAGGGTATAACTATTTAAATATAATTTGATTATAGATTGTTTATGTACCTGCAGTTGACAGGAGGTTATTTTTGTAATTGTACAGGTTTATTTATAATCGATTGAACCTGAAAATAAGATTCTGCCCCAGTTTTCCAGGGTAAGAGCAAACGATGATCTATTGCTGGCTCTCAAACAAAATGACATCTGTTAGCAAATCTGTGGGCATTTATTGACTTAACTGGGGGAACAGATTTTAGATCTGTGCACACAATTTAAATAACTGAGGGAACTGATTCTGACTCTCACACAGTGCCAGCCCAAGCCTCCATGGGGCCCCAAGCAAAATTTGGTTTGGGGCCCTCTATTTCTGCTAATAATATGGATTACTGCAATCAACAAACTCATTGCAACTCTACAAGAGGGAAAGAAAAAAACAAACAAGCAAACAAACAAACAAACACCCATGTATTTTATAGCAAAAGTGTTATCTGGTTTATTGTCTTTAGTTCCAAAGAACTGCAACAGTAATGTTCAAAATAATTTGTAGTGCAAGATCAACAACAAACAGATACAATAACAGATGCATACAAATCAATTAAATTGTGCAAAAACAGGCACAATAAAAAAATATATATAAAGGAGATACGTAACTAATGTAAATGAACAAATACTTGAAATCATGTAAAATGGTTTAAAAAATAAATTTAAAGTTGGATAATTAGTTCTTAACACTATGTAAATAATGCAACAATTTGCAAAAGCTGAACTTAAAATATTAAATAGAATAATATAGAAATCATTACAAAAAAAAAAAATAATAATAATAAATAAAAAAATCAATTCCACTTAGGGGGCCCTCTAGTGGCCCCGGGGCCCTAAGCAGCTGTTTAGTTTACTTGCCTTGGGCCGGCCCTGCTACCACAAATGGTGTTTATATCATAAGATTGGGATGCTCCACAGGATTTTATTTACATTTTTATCCCTTCAATGCTTTCAAATGGCCCAGCTTTTTTTTTTTTTTTTTTTTTTTTTTAGAAAAAAAAAAAAAAAGAATAAAAAAACTTTATTTGGCCTAATGGAAATGATCCCAGTTTGCACAAATATTTAGCTTCTTTTATTAATAAAAGTCAAACTCGTTGAAACTCTGCTTTGCAGATGTTCCATAATATTCTTCCAAAAAGTAAAGACACCTTCAGAGAAGTACAAAAATAAAAAATAAAAAATAAAATAATAATAATAATAATTAGGTCATACAACCTGCTTTGTGTCTGGAAATAACCTCAGTCAAGGAAACCAGTATGTTATTACTGAGGGCTGCTGTGGTGTCGAGGTAGGGCAGCCAGCTCTGGACCAGAAAGTTGCAGGTTCAGCTCCTCGTCATGCCCACATGACGTGGTGTTCTTGAGCAAGACACCTAACCTCTAACTGCTCCCCGGGTGCTTACGTAGCTGCCCACTCTCCACCCGGGTGCACCTCAGGTGTGATGGGTTGAATGCAGATGTAAAGAAACGTACAATGATGACAACACGGAGCACTTTTAATTTTTCTGAGCATCACAGCATAGGTCCAGGGGGGAGGGGTGGTGCAGAGGCTAGAGAAGGTGGGCTTGCGATTGGAAGGTTGTTGGTTCGACTCCCTAATTCGACAACATAAAAACACAGGTGGGGCAGAAGTTGAGGAGAAATTAAATATAAATGGACCAATCGCTTGATCAAAAGACGTTTTGTCCATGCTGTGATTCCCTCCATGAACTGAACACACAAAACTGTTTTCGTTGAAGTCACCACTGAATGTAGCCTGGGATAAATGAAACACCTACACCTACCTCTGGGCCCTCGAGCAAGGCCTTAACCACCAGCATCTGCTCCTCTGGGCACCCTAGATGGCAGCTCTCTGCTCCACACAGAGGGCTGTGGTAGCTCAGTGTCTGTGGTTGTGTCAGGAAGGTCATCCAGTGTAAAAAAAACAATTGCCAAGTCTTAGTGCGACTTAGTTTGTGACGACCCTGAAGATGTGAGCAGCCAATCACAGCATGCATCCAGACAAAACGAGCGTCATTCCTAAAAACCAAATTTCACTATAATTTTATGACTCATTGATCTGCTTTAATCAGATAGATTAAAAGTGATCGGCAGCTTTTATCAGCAGATTTCTTGCGGTAACATTTTTCCAATTGTTGCTCTGAGTAAATCACTTTAGCTTAGCTATGCTTCAGATGTGATGAAATATTAAAAAAGTTGTTGCTTTCTGCCCAATTATTGGAAACTAACACCTATTTATTAAAGTTTCTTGCAGTTTGCAATGTTTTTGTTTTGTTCACTATTTCAAACAAATGGAAAATTCCATTATTTAATAAAATCCCTTTTTTGCGGCACCTTTTTTTTGTGTGTGCTTCTAATAAAATCTCTCAGTTGTTGCTCAGTTGGCTTGGAAAGCCAGGTAAATTACTAAATCATTAGTGTTGGTGTTTTTGTTCCATTCAGCTATTGGGCTGACGCTAATTGCGCAGCATGCTTTGAGTGGATTGCTTGAACGCATTAATCCTCTTACAGTCGGTTCCCTGGCTGTTTGTAAGCATGGAAAAGAAAACAGGTCAGTGAGAATGTTTGAGGAAATATCAATTCTGGGAGTGAGGTGGGGATTGTAATTAGTTTTATTTTATTAAGATCTATACAACGAGCAGAATAAAGTGACAACTTTTCTTTTCAAAGAGGAGAAAACAAACTATTTACTGGAGGGCATCAGTGAAATGTAGCTCATTGTGCCACACACTGCGAGCACATTTATTTTCTGTTTGTGGCTTCATTTTATCCTGAAATGAAGATTTTTCTGAATCTCCAGGAGGACTTCGATAAACGGCTACTGTGGCTTTTTCTTTTTGTCCTGATTGGGTTTGGGACACTGGGAGTGCGGCATTGTTCACAAATCACTGTACAGTACGCTGGAGGGGGAAAAAAAAAACAAAATTTTAAGGTGATTACACTTTAATTACCTGAAATTTTAACAAATGAAAGTAACAACTGATGCAAAGAAAAATAAAAAAATTAACAGAGGAAGGCTAAACATATATGGATGCAGTTAGAGAGGACATGGAGGTAGTTGTGAGGACAGAGGATGCAGAGGACAGAGTGAGACGGAGGACGATGAAGAGGGAACAGACAGACAAAGAAGCATACAAGCAGCTTTTTAATGTTTTATTAAGACTGGTTCAGTTTGAGAAAAAGTTTAGGAAAATACCTTCAAGGGGTCTCAAAATCAGAGTAAACTGAGACAAAATGCTGATTAATTCAGCGACAGGTTTGCAAAGTATCTTTGTTTTCACTCAAGTATTTGTCCTCTCTGACAGTCTGCACATGCAGGGACAGAAACACTTGCATACAAAGTACGATTAGAATCACTGTGTAATGAAAGACCTTTACTTAAATGTCACAAATTAGATTCAGCTAACAACACGACGATGAGACTAATATTAAAAATCTAAATTTCAGTAAACACTATAAATTGATTTGAAATGGCCTTTAAGCACCAAAGTGGTTCCTAGTTTTGATATCTAAATTGTGAAGTGGCAGGTAAATGTGTTGAGAATGAAGAGCAGCCTTCACGAGAGCGCAAACGCTTTTTCCTCTGACTTTATCATCAGTACCGCTTCCACCGTGTAGATAATGATGCAAATGGAAAAGGTCTCCACAGCCTTGACATACCTTTAAAAACAAATTCTATCAAGTATGAAGTTAATAATTAAAAAGGATCACTTGCCGTAAACATCTCAGTACTGAAGTTTTGAAGCTTTAGGCAATTATTTAGAAATAAATATTTTTCTTATGATTAAAAGTAAACCCACAAACAAGAACATGTGATGCTAGACTCCTGTTTGCAGCCGTTTCAAAATGCAACCAAGTCGTGCACCACCCTGTCTCGTGTCAGATGAAGTACAGTCATAGTATAGTATTTATTAGGTTGTACTTCTGCACCCACCCTTTGATATCATGAGTGCTATGGGAACTAATTTGACTGACTTTTATAGGAACATTGTAGTGTGGACAAAATGAGGCTTCGTCAGCCGTGAGGGCCGGAGTGTGAGTCCTCACAGGAAACCGCTTCTTTCCCTGCCTGCAGCCTGAAGCAAAGCGTGCACACAGAGAGAAAACAGTGCACCGAAAGCGCTCTCCTGATTAAACCTTAAAGATGCACAACTCAGTTTTCTCTATGTTAAACTGGATTGTTTTTAAAAAAATAACATTTCTGGCCAGCGTTATATCCTCTTCAAAGGTTGTCCTTGGTTGTGCGGCCTCAGTGGACATGCAGCTCCATGCTCATGCACGAGTCCTTTAGTGATGCTTGTGTTTATTGCTCCTGTCTGCCTCTCAGAAGATGTATGTTTACGTAGTGTTGGTTGTCAAAACTCCAACCTGTGTTTGGAATTTCAATTGACTTTGACCTGACAGCCTTTGGCATTGCACTGAATCTCTGCACACTGGAAGTAGCCTGGGGAACACAGCAATTAGAGCCTGCATGTGTGTGTGTCAGTGTTGAGGCAGCTTTAAAGTTCGCAGCCTTTCAAAACCAGCATTAACTCAAAAATGTGAAGAGATGAGAAGTGTGTTCGTTTAGTGCCACGAACATGTCTTAACGGTTTGCCATCTGAATGTAATGCATTAAAAGAGTTTACTGTGTGGATGTGTGTGTTCTGGTCATCTGTCTCTGCTCAGAAGTTGTCAGCTGTGGTCCACAGAGGCAGATGACAGTGTTACCCTGAGGGTTTGTCCTGACTGCTGCACAACTTGGTCCAGCTTCACACTGACACTGTGCCTTGGCAGAAACATGAAGCCTGGCGCCGACCAATCAGAACCAGCTTGTGACTAATGAGTTCAAAGTAAATTTAACTTTATGGTCTTTTCTCCTCGTGATCCAGGATGACAGCGTATCTGAAGTTTTGGGCCTTAATCTGATATAAAGACCTTGCAAATGTCATTAGGAATGATCTCATGTGATAATGCAACATATTTTGAGATGTGTAAGTGCTTAAAGTATGTGATGATGATGATCACTTTCTGTGGGATCCCAGTGATTTTCCCCATTGATTGAGTGGCAAGGTGGCACCATTGAGCAGCAGCTTTGGCGCAAAGGACTGCTGAAGTTTTGGATATGATGGATTTCAACCAGTATTTGTCACAGCCTTCTTGTGCTTTCCTAAAGATTACCATTATACTTACCATAGTCTCTCTGTGGCCTTCTAATTTGATTCATAAAGGATCTTTCTGGACCTATACCTGTTCTCCTCCATGTCTACAAGCTGATACTACCATGTAACACTTGTTGTCCATGGCCTTCATGCTATGCCTGTCCTGCTGCTCACTTGCCTGCCTTGAATCTGCCTATACTTACCTCATCATCTCCATCTCTGCCACCAACATACCAGGAATCCTCTGACCTCCTCGGTGTCGTTGGACCACAAGGAACCTATAGGAAAACTAACACTTAATATTTAGAATCGACATCAATTGGAAGCCAAACTTAACCATCTCCCTCCTTTGCAGATCTTCCCAGTACCTCCTGTAAATACAACTTGTAAATGAACACGTATTCTGAGTTGTTTGAGTTCTGTTCTTCTCATTTCCTCTGCTCTGGGTGTTTATCATCGCATTTATGACGCTCTTGATTACTACCATACATGATTTCAGCTCCGTATCTATAGAATTAATTAAGTTATAGATGTTTGTGCTGGTTAAGATTGAATAGCATTGTTGACCTTGTTGAATTGGACCGACTTCAAAAGCTATTGTAAATGTACGTTTAATTTCTGAGAGGTTTACTAAAATTTGCTCAATGTTTGAGCTATTTTGCTAAAAGACTAAAATGGTTGACTCCAACAGTTAATGCCGAAGTTTTCAGCAACAATAATGAGCAATTTGTACTGCACAGAGTAGGTGTTGGGTAATGCTCAGCTACTGTATTGCCATACCTGAGATATAGCCACATTTGTGGTTTTTATTTTTTTATATAATTTGGCTGTGGCAACCATCTTTACTGTGTTCACTACAAAAGTTAACCAGCTGTAAATGTACAAAGTATAATCAGTCGAGAAAAAGTCAATTTCAATATCTAATTTATTTTTGTTTATTAATATATTGACAAGCTATATAAAAAGTCATCTCATGGTCCACAAAGTAAAACAATCATATTAAAATCCAGTTACATACAGCCCAATTCCATTTTATTCTGTATTATATAATCCAAACCAGTTACTTAATTCAGTTCAATACAGCCAGATTCAAATCTAATTTGTCTACATAAGCCACAAATCAAAACTTAATTTGTATTTTTCTGCAAGCAAAGATTAATGGACAACAACTGACACAAAGGTCCCTGTTAAAGGCAACTTCTCCAGCAGGATTAAGGACGGGGGTGCAGCCATCTGCTTCAATGAGCTGAGGTTGGACCAGAGGAAGGAGGCATGATCAGTCATGATCATCATGGGATGTGCTCCTGCAGCCTAGCTCATGGTGGTACATCTCACTAGCTGAGGGTTCAGACATGATGAAAAGGACATGGAGAGGGCATCTGCCTTCTGAACCCAAACAGGGAGACGATCTCATGAGAGAAAAGCCTAATTAGTGAGGCTCTGCTTTCCATTCTACTTGGGAAACTCAAGCACTCACAAGTTATTCTTCCTTTTATGTAGAAGAATTGAATTCTTGAATTTCACAGTGATGGCCAACAAAGAGAAGCTACAGCTGAACACACATGATTTCCCCTGCTCGTTGTTTGTCGGCAGCGTTTTGAATCAGCTGGAAAGTTGTCTGAGAATATTTGGAGCAGCTTGAAAATGAATTGTAGCAGTCTAGGTTTGAAATGACAAATGGTGGAAGGATCTTTCTGCATCACATTGAGAATGTTCCTTATTTTGGTGTTTTTAAATCATTGACCTGGAATTTGCTTTAAGATTAAAGCTCTATGCCTACAAAGTATTTAATGGAACTCTAGTAGGAAAACGGTTTCTGAAGAAAATCTCTCCAAAGTCAAACAGTATTTTTTTTTTTTTGTTTTGTTTTGTTTTGCATAAAACAATAGCTCTCCAGACAGATTTATATTTAACATTTAAACATAATTTACAATGGATTTGTTAAATACGTTGCAATAAAATTTGGATCATTTTGCATATACAACTACGTAGCTGCACTTTTGTTTTTTACCTCTTAAAGTCAAAAAGCCACATGTTGAGCTCAACTTTTGCATCAACTCCACAGCTGTTGCCAAGCAACCAGGACACTGAGCAAATGACTGGCAGGAAACTGACGTATAATAATCAGAAGTTCACTGCTTTTTACTGTTTCTTTAGAAAAGGTTCAATATTTTTGATAGAAACATGCATGGACATATTTCACTGGTTAATTAGTATTTCTTATCGTAGGTAAATTGTAGGTTTTGAATTGTGCCGCTTGTGGTGGCTGCATGTTGGAGCAGCTCTCACATTCATTCTGAAATTTCGCTTTTGAAAACTTTAATTCCCTTTTTTTTTTTCTCTGGATGTAAATCACTTTTTTCAGATGATTACTTCCTCTGGTATCAGGTGCTGTGCAGCTGGAAGGATTTTTACTGAAACCTTTTTTGTTTAAAATTTTGAACATTTGTTATGATGCGTAACCATGACAACAAGGTGGTTTTCTACAATCTGATTAACATCTCAAAACCTCAAGTAGTATCTCAGCTACAGCTCCAAATCCCATATGAGTTGAAAAAGAGGTGCCGTGGATGCATTCCCATCTACCTGGCAGCAGGGCTCGAGTGTCTGAGCGCTGAGATCGTGGAGCTGGTGGAAAATGCAGCTTGTGACAGCAGGTCATCCCTCAACACCTGCAGTTCCATCCACAGGGACGAGGGGCTCGGCAGGCTGCTGGGCGAAGTCGCCATCGCTCGGGGAGGAGTTCTGCTAGACATTCAGGCAGTCCTTCCCAAGAAGACTGAAAGGTTTGCTGCCTCCATGTGAACGGATCGGCA
Organism: Simpsonichthys santanae; assembly: GCA_031762415.1. Taxonomy (NCBI): domain Eukaryota; kingdom Metazoa; phylum Chordata; class Actinopteri; order Cyprinodontiformes; family Rivulidae; genus Simpsonichthys; species Simpsonichthys santanae. Next base: position 26,327,017 of record JARVLU010000600.1, read on the forward strand.
TCTGCAGTTTCTTCAGATCCCCTGTGGGACGGACCACTGTAGATACTTCCTGCCTACAGACAGCATCTAAACCAGGATGACAGCTCAGTGGTTAGCACTGTTGACTCACAGGAAGAAGGTCCTGAGTTCAATCCCCAGTTGGACCTGTGGTCTTTCTTGTGGAGTTTGCATGTTCTTCTTGTGTGGGTTTTCTCTGTGTGCTCTGGTTTCCTCTCACAGACCAAACACATGCATGTTAGGCTGCGTTCAGGCCCAGACTTCCACTGCAAAAGAGATCTATGATCTCAATGGGACTTGTCAGGTTAAATAAAGGTCAATGAATGAACCACAACAATTATTAATTTCCCTTTGGGGTTAATACAGGTTTTTTTTTTTTTTTTTTTTTTTTTACTTAATTTAATTTAAATATGACAAGATAGTCAAAATAGATGTAAAGGCTCTAACTTAGGTTAAGTAAAGTGACAGATTACTAAAATTGTAAAACATGAAGCAGTGCATAAGAATAAACATAAAACATGGTTTTGCAAAGCTTCAGTTTGAGTAAAAAAACACTTAGATGGGGTGAAAATATTGAGTTTGGAAAAATCCGAGGACTACGAGGTCAGAAATCAGTATAATAGTGAGATAAAATCGAACTTGACAAGATGCTGAGGTTATTTTCCAGCAGAGATGCAGCCTGATGATGTCCAGTCCAGGTGGTCTCTAATACTGGACACTAAATGTGAGCCCTCTAGCAGAGCTCAATTAAAAATGACCCAGCATCTGTTGATTTCTCAGCTCTGCCAAGAAGATGTCCGGAGCAAAGAAAAAAACAACAAAACAGGGACTGTGATGTAAAAATCAAGTGAGCGGAAAATGAAACCAAATTTGGGTAAAGCGCCAGCTCAGTTCTGAGTGAACGGTGAAAATGTGCCGAGTCGAGATGAGCTGCAGGCTGTGTGAATGTCGGGTGCATGTTGTCGTATTAGAAACATTTTGGCATTGGATCATAACTTCCTCTAAGAAATTCAATGCATCACTTCACCGATGCTGTTCTGTTTTAGTATTTTTCACCCTGAATAACCTTAAATCAATGTGCATTTCTAAATAGTTGCTCCACTAGTAAGGCATCACTGCTGCCTCAACGTTTAATACATTTTGAACCTTCTGTTTCTGAGATTTGAGGTGTCAGGATTTCTCCCTGATCCTTCCAGCTGGTTGACTGAGTGTGACAGGTGTGCATGTCCCCAGAATAAATGCACGGTGTTTTCATGAGATCTACCAAGCAAACTGTTCCACACAACACCAGCATTAGTGTCTTTTTATGTTTTTAATCAAAATTGTAATGCAGAAAATGCATTTATTTTTCAAATTACAATATTTCATGACACCAACAAAACATATTTACTTGGCCCTGTTTGGCTCTCGATGGTTGTTCCTGTCTTTTTGAGCCTAGTTTATGTTTTAGTGTTGCTTTCACACAGCAATAAAATGATTTTCAAGAAAGTAAAAAAACCTAACTCCTAACTCAAGAGTTTCTACTCCAATAGGACTGAAGTCATAAAAACTACACAAAATAGGTGATTAGATTATAAAAGATACCAAACATGTCATAGAACCAGGTCGTTTTTGAATGTTTGTTTAAAATGGTGGTTGTAGGAGGTAGAAATAGTTAAAATTTAGTTTGAATTTGCATAAAGTTATGGAGGATTAATTGAAGCCCTTTTAATGTTAACATTCTTTTCCAACATGCTTCATAATGATTTCTGTTATTTACATTTCATTTATGCTGCAAAGGTTCAAAAAAGTAAATTTATATCAGGAATAATTTAGCATCTTATGATGTAGATAAGTCCTCAGAGGTTTAAAGATTAAGAAACCTGTCCAGTGTCTGACTGAAGTATTAACTTGATCTTGTGAAGACATCAAACGGCTTTGAAAGATTCTGCAATGTAGAAATTCATAAGTCTAATTAAATTCCTTTCAAAAAATACTTTATTAATCACAAAGGGAAATATGGGAAATAGGTGCTTGCAAAGACAGCCATGCCAAAACATGTGTGCAAACAAATAGCAGCATAGTGTTGCAGAATTAAATTTTTTTTCTGGGTTGACTTGTTGCACCCATGTGCTTCATCCTAGCTCTGCCAATTCCAGACTGTATTCCCAACACATTTGAGAAAACAAAAATGTATTAATTCTCCTGATCATATTATAAAAAAAATCCCTCTGACTCCATTTAATCCAGACTTTATAACATGTTGTGACAGTAACTAATTTAGCCATAAACAACCCCCCAACTTCTTTTTTCCGCCCTAATCATGGATAAAAAAGAGAGAATTGATCCTTCCATGTTTTGAGCATAACTGAAAAAACAAGTTAGGCTTCCATTTTGCTGTGTGGCTACATTTAGGTATAAGAAATGTCACTATCAAAAATTGAGTTGAGCGGATGTTTTTCTTAGTTCATATCTTAGATCTTATAACTGTTTTTCTTTTACATTTTATTGTTGGCTGTAACTGACCCTGTGTACATAAACTCGTTCCACCACATGTACCACATGTGGTAAGTATGACAAATAAATCTCTGACTGACTCTGATATGCAAACCTTGGATTAATTCAAAAATAAGTAACATGCTGACTTCCATTTTTGTGTGATGCCACATCCAGGCAAAATAAATATCACAATGAAAAATTCAAATGTCAAAATCCAAGATGGCCACTTTTGTACACACACGCACACACATATTTCACTGGCGACCCCTATGATTTGAGGAATATTTTTTTCTAGATTTTAACAGTTTAAAATGATAGTTTCCTCAAATGACTAGATTGGCTGAAGATTAGTCTATGGTGGCCATGGCCCCCACTGGCCACCTTCTTGCTCCGCCACTGCTTCTGGTATTGGATAAAAATGCTCCCTCCACTCACCAGGATCCGTCACCCTGTGATGCCTCAAACAAGCAAAAACAATAATAAAAAAATATCTACTTCCATTCTTGTAGATAGTTTAATTCATACCCGTTTGAATATCTTACATGAAAAACATTAAGGTTTACTCACATTCCCTGTTCTTTCGGCGACGTGGACAGCACACTGCTTATTTATTTTAGCTGTCACAGCTTTGTTAGTTAGTTTTGCACCTGTTTCTGTGTCGTGCACACTGCATTCCCCTGTGCACTTCAAGACTCTGGTTGTTCAGTGCATTTTCTGCGACTGGCCGTGGAAGTGTCGTGTGTTTTGCCATGTGAGTGGCTCTTCTGTATACGTGAGAAGAACAAAAGAGCCGGAGAGCTCTTAAAACTTGATTCACTACCTCACACACAGCAGCTAAGAAGTGACATAAAAGAATGTGTCCTGGGGAAGCAAAGAGCTGACAAACAAAGTAAGGATGTAAACAATGAAGCGAGAGGAACGTGAGAGGGAAAGTGACATAAATATGTTTCTCATAAATCAGTTTGTTTTGTTTTACACAAGCTTAGTCTTTTTTTTTTCCAGTTTGACATGACTTTACATCCTTGTTTTTTTGCTCACATTTATTTTTCACTTTTACTTTTATTTTCATCATATCTAATAACGTCCAAGCTTAGTGACCTATATTCCTACTGCCCTAATGCCCCGCCCACTCACTGGAGTACATCTGGCCTACGACACAATCATGCACACTGTACATATAAAGAAAAAGGCAGGTCAACAGTGCACGGAGGAAATATGTAAGCAGTGGTTATCTGTTTAAATATTTATTTATAAAAACAAAAATCACAATTTATCATGTTTATTCATTCTATTATTTACTGAGACCATATATTTCACTTTAAACAATCTGAGTCTGCTCTGTTACTATAAGAACAATAACTGTACAGATCAAAAACACAAGATACATTTAATCACACTCTAACAGAATATATATACTGTACAGTATACTGTATATGTATATATATGTGTGTGTGTGTAAATATATATACAGGCAGTCCTCGACCTACGAACGGGTTCCGGACCTAAGAACCGTTCGTAGGTCGATTCTGCCGT
>JARVLU010000600.1:26331124-26344104 GCA_031762415.1 Simpsonichthys santanae
ATATATATACACTTATGTTTTATTTTTCATTATTCAGATCAAAACAAATGCAGGTGTTCAGAAATAGTGTAACAATACCATCAGTGATTTTAGTGTTGAAAAGTATTAATGTTGAATTTTTTTTTCTTTAAGCACATTCAAATAAATGTAGCAATAGCACTGATTTAGCACAGAGCCTAATATCTGGAGACTAGCGCTAGCATGCCAGTTCCAGAAACAAACTCACAAGTTCCCATTTTTAGAATACACAGCCAGCTGAAGTTTTTTTTTTTTTCTCATCACAGAGACATCTAAAAGTTGAGAGACATATCAGTCAGAAATGGCAATACAGTATAGGCGTTAGATAAAGAGTGTTCAATGGCTTAAAGCCTACCTGCAACATAGCCTGGTTGTGAGTGTCACTGCACAATCTGTTCTAAGACGAAAAAATAAAGAATCTGTTCCGGGACCAGACGCATAGTTCGTATAATGCACTTGTACTCTAGGCGCAGGAGTGGTGCGCCCAGAATCTTTCTATCTCTTGTATTGGAAGGGGAGCTACTGTGCATATACAACTTTTAACAAAAGTCTATGGGCGCAGATTCTTGCGCCCCCAGGGCTTAAATATGTCATCAGTCAAAGACAACATTTTTGAAAGAAACAACTTTACTAATCATTAACTATAAACTATTTATCTAACACAACAACAAAAAAATATATATTTATTTCACAATATTTTTATTTTAGTTCATTTTTTTATTATTATTATTATTTATGTCTTCATGGTAATATGGTGAGTGGTGTAAGTGTCGGGGCGGCACCGTAGCGCCCTCTATTGACCAGCTGCCACAGCTTGCACTATTGCAAATAATTGCTATTTTTAAGGTTTAAATAAAAACAGCTTAAACACCATCATTTTTCAACTCAGGAGAATCTTGGTCTGAAACTGACAAGAAAGTAACTTTAATTTGTTTTTGTTTTGTTTGTTTGTTTGTTTGTTTTTTTCTAAAATGCATCTATACAGTTGTTTAGTGTGCAACCTTTAGAGCACTGAAACCTGTCAGAGTTAGAGCAGTGCACACACACAGATGTTCTGTTGCTGTGTTCAACCATTCAGGACAAAGAAAGGGTGCTTGCTGCATAATATGAATGATAGAGCACGCTTGACACATATTGAGACGAGGCAGATGGGCACAACTCGGGCAGAGCAAATGTCAATTTGGAATCAATATCTCTGTTTAACACACAATCGGAGATCAATGAAAGAAAGAACAGCCACACATCCTGATGTATGCTTACTGTCCTCCATTCTGTTTTATTGGGCTGTATTTCTCCTTATTGTGTGTGTGCTGACTCTTTGTTTTAGATTTTACACAAAATCTTTTTAATGGCTTTCGTTTTTAAAACTACTGAACAGTCTTTTAGGTTTTGTTTGTAATTTTCTCTCTGCTTGCATCTAATTGCCCTTGTTTTGTCCCTTTTTGTGTTTTCTGTGAATCTTATGTGAAGTAATTCTTTATTATCAGCAGGAGTGACTTTAGTTTTCAAGCAGTAGCTGAGCAGTGAGTCATCAAACTTTTTTTTTAATATAAAGACACTATAGATCAATAGCAGTATCTGATGAAAGGCTGCCCTTTGGCTGAAAAAATGCGTATCACCTGCTGCATTCAAGGCCAGAATTTTCCATGTAAAATATTATATTTCTGAACAGCAAGTGTCCCTGTGATGGACTGGAAACCTGTCCAGGGTGTCCCCCGTGTCTTGTGCAGTGACTGCTGGACATGGGCACTGGTGATTCGAAAAGGAAGAAGCGTGTAAAGATAACAGATGTATTGATGGATGGATGGATGGAACATCAACAGTTAATATAAAATTCCTTTTATACAAATTTTCTGTGCAGGACTTTCACCTTGAGTCAATGCAAACATTGCTGAAAATGAAAATAAAGTCCATGCTAAAGTACACTTTATTTATTTATTTATTTATTCATTTGTTTATTTTTTCATACTAGCCAACTGGCCAGCACGACGACTTAGCAGCCATTCCCCGGTTTAGACCAGGGATGACGTGTTTGTATGAGTTTCCCCTGGGTGCTCCCCCTACTGTCCAGAAACATGGATGTTAGTTTGCCTTCAAGTTCAGGCCTTTTTAGCAAAAGAGATCCATGATCTCAATGGGATTTGCTTGGTTAAATAAAGGTTAATAATAAAAATAGATAAATAAGGAGGTAGTCCCATTAATAAACATTAAAACCACTTTTAGTCAAGTAGGTCAGCATGAAAGTAAGTCCATCTGTTATTTCTGATGCTGAAAGGCAAATTATAGTATTTTAGCTTGTGTCCTTGTGTATGGTTGTTACTAAAATATGTCAAACTACTGGAGAAATGTTATTAAAACTATCATCTTTCACCTACTTGTCATTAGCCATCACACAATATAAGTATGGTACATTAAATATAAGTGCTATGTTGTCATCACTGTATGTTTCCATACAATGACAAAATGAGTTATCTGCATTTAACCCATCACACCTGAGATACACCCAGGTGGAGCAGTGGGCAGCTGTGTATGCGCCTGGGGAGCAATTGGGGATTGGGGTGTTTTGCCCAGAGACACCACGACATGTGGGAATGGCTGGGAGTTGAACCACGACTTCCTGCTCCCATGTTGGCTGCCCTACCTCTATCCCATCTCGGCCTCTAAATCAGAGATAACGCATGTAGTTTTTTGGTGCTCAGGCTTGATGTGGTAGTAGATGAGTCATTTGCAACATGCACTCTGAGCGTGGCTTATCACACAAGATTCTACACACGTTTATTTAAGGTTTGACCAAAATGGCTTCAGATGTCTTTTCTCAACATAAGAGGTCGTTCCTCCTGTTTCTCTTGACACGACTGGAGGGCGGAAAGAAATCTCATTGTAGCAAACACAACGTGAGTGTTACGTCGAAGTGCATGTGCACTTTTTGTGTAGTGTAGAGAGGACAAGGACAGAAGGTATAGAAGGTCATTATTATTAACTTTATTTTCAGATGACCTGTATGAGCCCTGTATGTGGCTGTATGAGCAAGTGAACATGCAGATAGAGGGCTGAATTATTGGTTTTGATGAGCACATGGAACTGGTTTGAGATGATGCTGAAGAAATCCACATGAAGACTAAGAGCCAAAGACCACTTGGGAAAATGATGTTGAAAGGAGACAACAACAATCTGCTGCAAAGTGTGTCCAACTGGAGGAGATGTTGAAAAATCAAAGCAAACATGTCCCCGTTTTTAGGGTTTTTTTTTTTTTTTAGTCATCTTGTTTTGAATTGCACCTTGAATTGATTTTGATTTATAATACTACTTTTTTTTTAATTTGCATTATATTGTTGTTAATTGTTGTGAGTACCTTCTCTGTGTCAGATCTCTTGTAAATGAGTCCTCATGAATCAGTGAGACTAACCTGTATAAATAAAGGTTGAATGAATAAGACGTAAAGAAGACCTTTGGCATGATATTCAGCAGGTGATGTGAATACTTTACCTTAAAGAACGCCATAATTTTAGCTGTTTGTTGTTTTCAGCCTGAAGTTTGATCGCGGCTGTAAATGTTTGAAGTGCTACAGACAAGGCGACTTCGGCATGACCTCAATGTTTCCACGCTTTCACAGCTACCAAGCAGCACGGCTTATCTGAATAAATGTGTGAAATACGTTTAGGCAAATTATGCAGGAAGTACGGCACACATGCGTGTGCATAAGAAAACACTTGTCCCATACCCTTTCCCTGTACAAAAAGTGCATGGTTATGGGATTATAAGTGAAAGGAAGGATCAACATGCTTTGATGTTGGGTGTAAAAAATCTTAAGACTAGTCGTGCACGAATCACTGAGCCTCGGAAAATGGGTCTGTCAGCCTTGTGTGACATTCCTTTAGACAAATTATTTAAATTACTCGGAGTGCCTTACCCGAAGCCCACATGGAGGAAGAGTTGATTTTGCCGATAGACAGATTTATCAAAGACAATAAAAATGTCCTTGCTTTGCCACTTCACAAGGTTTAATCTGAAGGCTTACATGCAAATGCACGTTAAATTCGGGAGATGAAAACTGCACAAACAAACTGTGCACGTAGAATTTCTGGTGCTTGTGTCAGTTAACTTTATTTGTTTGGGTTGTTCAGATATACTTCTATGTTTTACTTTCCAAAGTGGTGTAAAAGCACACATATGCACACCACATGCATGTTCTTATTTACAGTGATGATAACTTCACGTGGCTGCACAGCTTTGCTTGTTTATTTCCAGATGAAAGCAGCTGTGCTTTTCCTCTGGTGCTGAATATTCCTAACATTATCAAAAAATGTGGTAAACATCAAATACTCACCCTTCATCTGTTCCTGCCACTTCATCTTGCTCTCTGTTGTCAGCAGAATATGCAAGCAACTTGAAATCTAGGGCAGTGGTGTCACACAAATATGATATTGTTAGACATGGAAAGTGTTTTTGCAATGTCTTGCTTAAATAAGCAAAGCCTTCTCAAGATTATACACAACGTACAAGTGTATGTGTTGCCCCGAAACTTGTGTAAAATGATTTAGATTTAACAATTCTTCAATTAAACATAAATACCTCCATACACAAAGGACTATGACTACTTATTAATGCTTGTCATACTGACTTGTATCAGTCTATTCATTGTGTTGCAGATGCATGTGGTTTGATCAGTTATACTAATTTCCATCTTACATATCCTTTATTTGACATAGCAGATACATATATTTGTTATCCTTCATTATAAAAAAAAGAAATTCTCCTCTCAATACTACTGTAATCTACTGTACAACACAAGTGAGTACGACAATACTTTCTGAAGTAAAATATAATTGTTCGTGGAGATTACAGTATACAATATTCCCTCGTTTATTCCCTCATGTATGGCGAGGGTTCGGTTTCAAACCCGCCCACAGTAAGTGAAATTCTGTGAAGTAGTGACGTTATATTTATTTTAGTATTTATGTATATTTTAAGTATGTAGAAACCCTTCCCACACTCTTGCAATGTTCTAAACTCTTAAAACTGTCATTTTAACAACCTACATACAGTTGTGTATATGTAGCTACTAAATCTAACTTACCAGCTCTGCAGAACAGCAGCGGCTCGATTCTGGTCCAACTCGAGATGAAAAAAGTCCCGGTGGGCTCCGGATGGAGCGCCAGACCTACGTTGGCGCGTCCACACTTCGAAGCCCTCGTGGGCCAGCTGTGATCTCTCAGGTTCACCGCTGAGTCTGGGGGTCGGGTTATAGTTTGGTTCAGTGCTGCCCTTGAGTGCCGAAGAGCATTTTGAGGATGGTCAAACCTTCAGTTGGCATGCACGGGACTGGAAGTGGTCGACTGAGTCCAAGTCTGGATGAAAAAAGTCTCAGTGGGCTCCGGAAAGAGCACCGGACCTATGGTGGTGCATCCCAGCTCAGAAGTCCTTGTGGGCTGGCTACCAGCTTTCAAGACTCACCGATGGGTCTGGAGGTCTGGTTGTGTTCTGGTTCTGGTTCAGTTCAGTGGGTTCTGTGTGACTCTCTGCATTCGCTGGGCACCATAGTCACTGTAACAAACAGCAAACATTTTCTGATCAGATCAAAACTTTCTCTCTAGTTATTTGGTAGAAGGAAATGGGGCTTATGGGCGGGGTCCTGTTGGCTTCTGGGAAATGTAGTCATTATGAGCGTGAATGCATTGTAGGCTTAAAGCAAACTACAAAATGATAGCACCTGTCTGAAGTGTTTTATTTTTTCATTAACTTTTACTGTACAGTACTATCACATACTGTTGTAATCATATGAGAACTATTAAAGTTAACAATCCTGTGCTCTGTACAATAAAAAAAATGTTAATGAGCATTGACAAACTGCAGTATGGTGAGTCTGCAAAAGTTGAACCGCGAAGTATCGACGGACTTCTGTACTTGAGAAATTGAGTACTATTAACATTTGTCTTCAAAAATTTACCTTTGGAGAGTGAACAACGAGGTAGTTTAATTTATTGTTAGGACAAGAGAGGGAAATGAAGCCTCAGATCTGTTGTGGCAGTTTTTATGTGCTGAGGCAGGAGCTGCAATAAAGAAATCATTGCTCAGGAAAGAAGTGTCTCAGGGGAGATATTCACCTCACGTGGCCCAAGAATTTACATTTGCAAAAACTGTGGGGAAGCTAAAAGAGACGTAGTGAAGAAAAAAGCTTGGAAAAAATGAGTCAGCTGTGACATTAATAACTTGTGAAGTCACTGCTTTGCAGGATATCTGATCATTAGGAAAAACACTGGTCTCATCTCAAACAGAAACTTTATTTATCACGCAGAAACAAAGGAGGCTGAAGCCTTACGTTTAAAGCAGATCGTTGTCAGCCTCATGGAGAGAAATTCAAAGTTGCTTCTACAAGAGAGGAGACTGATAACTGAATACTCTGCCTCCTATTCTACTACAGGGAGCAACAAGAAAACATGCAGTGTTAGAGCGACGCTCTGCTAGGAAAATATTGAACAAGATCGTTAATTTTAGGGGATCTATAAGTATAAAGGGAAGCAAAACTCATAAAAATAACATCTTACCTCCTAAATATCATTCAAACTCTGGCATTTTGGGCTATATTTGTGCAAATTGGCATTTCTGGTAATACAAAGGCCCCATTTTCTGCATGGATTTGGAACAAGATAAACACATTTTAACAAATCAAGAGTTACTTTTTTGTCATTTACACCTTGGTGTATGTTCTACCCACTGAGGTGTATGAGTCAAAAACAGGGTGAGACTGAAACACAGAGGCACACTTGGCCTTGTGCAAACTTTGCCAGCCATCTCACATTCGTGCACACTGTGGCAATCTAACCCTTCATTTGCATCAATTGATTTCCTCCACTCACGTCGGGCGCTGTCAGAGGATTAGATTTAGCTCCCATTACAAGAAGCCTCCAGTATTATTGCTCTTCCATTATCTCGTTGCCTTTTTCCCCCTCTCAGTCACATGTGTGTGTGGGGATGTCCACGAAAGAATCTCATATCCACTATTTGGTGCCGGACTGGGTCTTTAAATGATCAAAGTTGCTTTGATCAAACCGTTTCCACAGATCAACAGTTTGCACACTCAAATGCATGCTGTGGGCCCAAATCACACGTAAGCAGGTGTACTCATGCTCACAGCTACACACACGGTTACACACACAGAGTTGTCTGTAAAATACTCAATTTCCTTTTCCTCATTTGGGCTCACAGTTACATGTAAGTCCACAGGTTCAGACACATTAAATTTAATGTTCCTTTCAAGAAGTTCATTGTTCATGGCACAACAGCCTCAGAAGTGAGGACCAACTTTCCTTTTTTTGCACACTCCTATCTTGGGTTCCACACTCCCTTCCTCATTACTCGCTCCCCCTCTGGACTGCCTGAGGTCTTTTTCTAAGACTACACTTGTGCATGCATGTGAATGTGCACATCTGTGCATATATGCAAGTTAGTCGCTGCTGTTACTCTACTGTGTTACTTCATGAGGGCAAGTAGATGTTTTTATGCTGATGACAACGTTATTTTACTATATGAATATTGCTGCTTTAATATGTGTGCCTGAGTCAATTTGTGTGTGTAACTGTGCATATGATGAGGCACATATGCATGCAGATGTTTATAATCACTGGCTTTTCATGGAGTTCAGCTCTAAAGATGGACACAAGAGATGTAATATAGCACATGTTCTGAGACATTCATAGTTCCAGGGCAAAGAGATCAATGTGTCTGATTCACTTTGGTAACACAGGATGTGTAAAGATTTAGTACATGAAAGCCTCAGTCATGTTCAAATGCATGGCAGATACAGCAGAGGGACATGATGGTAACTAAAATGTGAACATATATTTCTTCAATACACCTCTTTTGATCAAGGCTATCACCATCTTTTTATTAACTGCTGCCAAAAACTAAAAGGCAATGGAATTTTTTTTTTTTCCTGCACAGTTTGCAAACAATCTCATAAACAACTGGATGGATAATAATACTCATTGTACATCTACAGCTAACTGACACACTGAGAAGATCCAAGTCAGCAGCTTTGAATGTTGTCAGCCCATTAAATGGATGTTATTAGTTATTGTCCCCATTGGCTGCATTCAGACTGTCCCTCCTGACCTCCTAGTGGGTTTAAAGGTACGTTATTATCACTGATAATAATATGCATCATTGCATGCTATCACTGAAAATACTGTATTCAGCTTCACCCACATCTCAAACCAGAAGGTTTTCTTTGTTAGTTTTATTCAACCCTTTTCCTAAACCTAACCTTACACCTGACCCAGAACCCTGACCCTAAACCCAACCCCCGATCCTATAATCTTGAAAACTGGTGGAACTATATTTTTATGATGTTGACAACAGAAGCCATAGAGTTTAATCTTAAGGATAATCAGTTGTAGACGTCAGCCCTTTGATTACTTTCTGAAACGTTTGTTCAAATTATTTGAATGCTGCATGATTCCAAAAGCAGAAAAGTTTAAACACATTTATCATTTATCCAAACGATTAAGGAAAATACATCTATAAAAGCCCAAGCAACTTGTGAAATTCCCAACAGATTCTGTGTTGACAGTTTGCAAATTTAACCCTGCAAGATTCCCTTTGCGTATGGGGAAGAGACATTACTACCAAAAAAAAAAAAAAAAACCAGAAGGACATGGTGACCTGTGAACTGAGACAGTTAAAACAGAGGACAAAGAGAAGTGACCTCTTCCTGAGCTTATAGTTCCCATTTTACCTCCAACGTATCGTCACTGACCTACAAGAGAACGCCTATACATGCCCTTGGATACGAAAATGCTAGAAATGTATTTTCTGGTTATGAATATTCATTACCTTTACATAGAAAAATAAAATAAAGATAACCATTGCCTTTTCGAGCACACTTTCAAGTTTCAGTGTTTTTTTTTTTTTTTACTCTATCTTTAGATGTGATGTGTCTTCTTTTCTGTACAAGCCTCTACTTCAGAATGGGTGTCAAAAAGTTATGAAAGAGCAATCTAATAATCCCAGGCCATTCGGTTAAAGCCTGTCTGACCGTGTTATGAACATGGTGGTCTTTCAGACTTGTAAGAAGAGAGAAGAGACATTTTCTTTTATGTCAGCGTGCACTTCTAGCTCGAGTTTGTCTCATCAATGCAGCAGAGGGGTCCTTATTAATGCAAAGACTTTATTGATTCTAGCAGACCCCTCTGGCTGGAGATGAATGGCCCTCACATATTATCACAGCTCCAAAATGGGTCCTTACATACCTGTGACATTTCCAGCACAGACGGATGCCGTGTAGAGTGACACAACCCGTCCCTCGCTCTTTGATTTTCACCCTCTTATCTTTTTTTTTTTTACCATTTCATTCACTCACTTCTTTCTACTTCCACCCTTGCCCTTTTCTGAGTTTCTGCTCTTGGCTACTTCCTGTTATCAAACTCTCATAAATCTATTCTTCTGACATTTGATTTTTTTTTCCCCTTCCCATCTTATGCCACATTTATATTTCATTTGTTAATATCAGTCAATTTCCAAAATGAATTGCTAGAAAATGCCTTTTCTGCCATTTGTTTTCAGTTCCCTGTGTTTTCATTCAGCTATTTTTTTTTATTTTTTATTTTTTTAAGTCTTCCTGAGCCTAAACTCTGTCTCATCTGCTGCTCTCCCCTTGTTTTCGTCCGTGGCTGCTCTCTGCCATGACCCCGGCCTCTCATTTGGGTTCGTTTTATTTATCTATTTCAGTTTCACTATCGCCTGTCTTCCTCAAGCTCTCTGTCTTTGTATTTCCCTCAGCAGCTCTTCTTTGTTTAGCACCCAGCAGACAAGGCTGCTGACAAAGGTGAGCGGGAGCATATTTAAAATGTCACAGCCAAAGTGACAAAAGGTCATATGGAAAGTAAGAGACTCCCAGCACAGTTTGGTCTGACTGCTAAACAGGCATTCTAGACATTTTTTGGTGTGTGTATGCATTTGTGAGTAAAGGGGAATTTATAGACTACCACAGGTATGTGTGTCTGTATCTACGCACTTTGTTTTGTGTATATTTGTGATTTTTATGACAAAGAAAAATGTCTGGCTTCATATATGCGATGTGATTGCTGTCTCTGCATGCAACAGAGACAAACATTGGATGTCTTTGTTATCTTTTATGCTTTTGGGATCATTAAACCTAAATGTTAGTGCATGCCTAAGGGGAGGCCTAAAGCTTCTGTCAGTCTGAATTTTGCATCTGAAAGATAATTTCCAAGTCAGACATTTGGCACCAACAAGTGTGTAGACAATTGCATTAACCTGGAAGTTGTGTGTTCAGCTCCCTGGGGCTGAGGATGGCAGCAGTCTGTAAGTTTTGGTCTTTGAGTTTATGCTTAAGTTAGCTTCAGTTTTAGTTTCAAATCTGATGCCCTGCTTTTTTTTTTATTTTTGCGCAGTCTGGTGGTTCTACTTTTTTGCCACATCCATGAATGATCTGTGTCAAAACACTGCACTATGAAATCTTACCACATGAGGGGATGATAACTCACTGCACTTATTTTTTATATGATGACTCTATGCACCACTGAAAGCTATACATACCATACCATTTTATTTATAGAGCACTTAAAACAGCCACAAGGCCATGTTCATATTGTTGAGCTAAAAAAGTTGCTAAGGTTTTCCAGCTTTTACAGTTTGTTTTCAACATCGTCCAATCAGATTTGTTCCGTCTCAAACTGGTGCAAAATGTTGAATAAAGCAAAGGGATGTTGTTTTCACACAGGAAGTTGATCACAGCAGTCCTTCCTTCTTTTTAATCATAGAATGGTGTCCCTGTTGAGTTTGTTGATTCTTATCAATATTTAGGGATCTTGGTTGATTTGCATCTCTCTTTTAAGCCTCATGTCGAAAACCTCGTAAAGAAATTGAAAGTTAAACTGGGTTTCTTTTTCGGAAACAGATCATGTCTAACTCTGAATGTTATACACCTTGTATCTGTGACTTCCCTTTTTTTCCCCACAAGTCTGGAAATGAGGTTATTGTTATATTGTTTTATATTAAAAAAGTAACTTTATCTGGACCTTAAAGACCGTTTGACTAAAACAAATCATGGTATTTAACATGTGCATGTTGGCAACAAATCAACTGCAAAATGAGCAAAGGACGACTTGTGAGAATTTAACTGTTGCAAAGATTTATGGTGAATTTGAGACGCCGAAGCTCAGCTGGCGTAAAAGGAAGAAACAAATTACATTCCCCTTAAACCGACGTGTTGGGGTTTTCTTCTTTCATATATTTGTTGCTTCACTTGTTTTACCTTGAGATATTGTAACAAAGATCTACTGTCAGGAATGACTCACTTCATATCACTCCTGTTTTTCTAAAGCGCTCTGAATCCAACTTAAAGTTGTCAGTTGGGTTATTTTCTTTGCTTGCCCCATCAACACTTGATGTTCTGCATCTGTCTCATTTGCAGTTTGGGGGAACACAATCTCCTCCATCTTGTCTGCCTGGATCTGCAGGCCTAGCCCCCACTTTATCACTCTGAATGAAGTGGTACAATAATCCATCTCTGGGGGACAGGGACAGATCCATAATGCATGTGTGTGCTGTTTTTGCAGCCTCTGATGTTGAGTGCCATTGACTCTCTAAGCTATGCACTAAATGTCACTGTCACCCTGTTTCTGTCCCTCCCTCGCTTTTGTCTCACTCCTGATCCACATTTTAGACCTATAATCAATCTTCTATCCCTTACCTGTTTTGAAACATAAATAATAGATGGGCAGAGAGGTGGATGGATGCATAAGTCAACAGGTAGATAGAAAGTCTGCAGCAAAGACAGATGCCACAGATAGATGGATGGTTAAAAAAATGGATGGATGGACATAAGGACATATATACTGTATAGGCAAAGATGAACATAAAAAAATGATGTCAACAGTGTGTCAGCAGTTTTGAGCTGATAGCAAAGCTGACAAAGTGTTGAGAATAGGCTGCCAGCCTTCTGCTGATCCTTCTTCCCATACAGACAATCTGTACAAGTCCCGTCAAACTCAGATCGTCCGTCCAGAGACAGACGGAGTGACAGCGTTGGCACAGAGTTGAAGTGTTGTTACAATTAGACAGTCATTTCTAACAAAACAGGCTTCACTGATTGTTGTCTGAAGCAATTAAAATAATTGAGCTGTTTGATGTTAAAGAACCAGTAAAAGGGTTTGTAAAAGTTGCAGGATCTTGAAGCAGAACAAGGATCAAATGCTGAAATGGAT
Source organism: Simpsonichthys santanae (assembly GCA_031762415.1). NCBI lineage: Eukaryota > Metazoa > Chordata > Actinopteri > Cyprinodontiformes > Rivulidae > Simpsonichthys > Simpsonichthys santanae. The sequence continues at coordinate 26,343,370 of JARVLU010000600.1, forward strand.
TAAAATTGTTATGATCTGCTGACAAACATAAAAAAAGTACTATGCATGCATTTGCTTTTGTTAATCTGTATGTCAGCAAAATATCTCATGTACCACTGGATGGATTTTACCGAAACTCAAGAAGTAATCCACAGATGTGCATCTAAAACTGATTAACGTTTAGAGTCAGCCCAGCTGAAGATGCCATCATCTATAAACACAAAAAGTCCATACCTCCTATATTTGTACAGATAATGAGCTTAAATTAATCACTTTAATATCCACTTTAAAGCTAGGAATCAAATAAAACATGTTTTGTGTTAGCATAATTGAATTGTAACTTTGAAACTTACCTCAAGTTGCCTTTTTGGACGTGCATGCATATATGTGTACACGTTGTACTTGTGAGGAGATTATTACAGCCTCATATAAAATCAATGATGAGGAGGATATTGGAACGGGATCGGTATTGGCCGATATCCAGGTTCAGGTATCTGGATCAGATGGGAATGAGAAAAAAGTGGATCAGTGCATCCGTAATTTTAATGGTCAAATTAGCTGCATTTTGTTGCGGTGGTGCAGCTGGTTGGACGGTCGGTCCAAGCAGTGAGCAGGACGAAGGTGCAGACACTATGGCAAGCCGGTTGTGTCATTAATAGCTGGTGAAGATTCTCAGTCATCCAGGACATGCTAAACTAAAAAAAAATGTTCAAGACAAAAACAATAAAGTATGAAGTATGAAAAAGTCCAGTTTTT
>JARVLU010000600.1:26358164-26373026 GCA_031762415.1 Simpsonichthys santanae
ATCTTCATCCCTGAAAGAGTGACCTCTGACCTGGAGATGAGTGTAGACCACAGAGTCCTGGCCTGATGATGTTGATCGTCTGTGCTGGTCCATCCTTTTGGCCAGTGGCTGTTTAGTTTCCAAGATGTAAAACTGATCACTCTCCTGACACTGAACAACATACACAATATTGCTCTGTTTCAAGAGATGACACAGTTGTTGTGTGGAAAACATGGTCCTGCTGCTCAGAGTGGTGTCTAGCCTGCTAACCGTAACACCATTGTGTGTGTATTGTACATTGTTCTGTTTTATGTTGTTAATAAAGTAAATTAAAAAAAAATACACACACACGCACACAAAAAAACACCACTTCCATTTTGGCTTAATGTAATTCTGTTTTTACAAAAGTTCATTTACACCTTAGGGCCACCGTACTAATCCCCTTCTTTTTCACAGGGAAAGTGACACAACTATGGAACTATCATAAACATGATGGGTGTTACGCTAAATACATAAACTTTGACTCTACGGTCCATAAAGCAGAATTTTAATGACAGAGTGGTTGGAAACAAATCTAGCTCAGCTTCTAAAGTTATCGCTCCATTTCTAATTTCTATCTGCTGCAGTTTTGGAACGAGCAGACTGTGAAGTGAACCCCTTTGTTGGACTTTTGTTGTTGTTGCCTTCTGTCATCTCTGCCATCCCATGCTGTTGGAGCTTCTGCTTTCTCTGGAGCTGGCAGAGCCAGACCATCGCTGTGATAGATCACTGCCATTACCACATGTTCTCCATTACTGGAGAGCAGCAGGACTGCCCTGAGTGCACATACAAGCACACACATGCTTGGGATGTAGTCCTATTAGGGCCTTGCATTGACTTTCATTTACAGTCATTAGTGCAACTTATCTTAAATGATGAATTTATATGTTTTAATACTAATATAACTTTATATATACATTTAAAGAACAAGAACTTTACATTTTTCAAACATGGCATGAACTCAAAGTCAAACTAACGCAGTGTAGCATCTTGGATCAAAATATGTTTACAGCCTACATCTGCTGTTTTTCTGCTGCAAATCTCATATGCTGCTACACACCTGTGTGTTATGTTTGATGTCGCACATAAAATAGTACAATGTGTTCACATGCTGTAGTATAAAAGATACTTACACAGGAGGTTTGAAAAAAAACATCTGGTTGAGTGTTTGATGGTTTGGCTTGTTGGAATTGTTTTGAGAGTTGATGACTGGATTAACTGCAGGCTCCCAAAGTGTTTTTTTTTATTTATTTATTATTTTTAGAAAGAAAACCCTACAGGGCAGCATTAATGAGAATGACGTCTGTGCTCAACACCTCCGTGTCCAGTAAATTTAGTTTCAGCATCAGAATCCCTCGTGTTTGACGCGATTTTCAAGACGACCAAAAGTTGTCTGCAGAAAAACATGGATTTCTTGCATATGACCATAAATGAGATGGAGATATTGTTTTATTGATGTCATTGAAGACACACAATCATCTTTGCTCCTGCAGATGTCTGAACTGATTCAAATAAAAGTTAAGTCATCAGTTTTAGTTGTGCACATGAATACATTTAACACCATATTTTGACAGTTATGTTTTCATCCTTTCAGGGACAAGAAGTGAAGTTTGACACAATTTTAAGTAAAGGGCACACCTTAAAGAATTATAAAATATGCCATCTAAATGTATCTAAACATGGATAAATAAATTATTTTTTAACTTAAGACCACAGCTTAGACTGGGCAGAGGTTGTGACCATTAAAGTAGGGTCTAAAGGTGTATTTCTATATTTATGTTTGACTGAATCATTTGAATATTATCGTTATGTTTTAAAAAAATTAATAAAAAAATAAAATTTAAATTTAAATACAATTTTAATTTTTTTTTTTTTTTTTTTTTTTTTTTTTTTTGCTGTGGCAGCTGTCTGGCTTCATTTTTAAACTTAATTTACTATAGTTTGAAAAATAAATCTACCGTAATTTCCCAAATACAAGTCACACCTACTAGATATTAAAAATTTAAAAAATTTGAAAAAAATAGTGTCTTGTAGTCCAGAAATTATGGTACTGCTCTCTTCCACTCAGCTGAAGTCATTGTTTAACCAACATAATGGATGGCACCTAAAAAAATGTAATGTTTGTCACTGGTTTCTCAATTGGTGACTGTTTGTTGTTTTTATGATTTTTTTTTTTTTTAAGTTTGTGTTTTTCTAATGTAAATCACTTTAAACTGCCTTGTTGCTGAAATGTGCTATACAAATAAAGGTTGATTGATCGACTGATTGTTTGAACAAAACCACATAAACTGCAAAACATGGACATTGGGGTTCCCAACCCTAACACCCTCCCCACCATCACTGCATCTTGAGCACCTGTTTATGTACCGGTGCGCCCCCCCAAAAAAAATCAAAGACGATGAAGAGCCCAAAGTTCAACAATGAGCTTTTCATAGAGAATGGGAACTCTTGTTTGGGTTATACACGGAACAAGTCGCCTTTAAAGGTGACCATGTCCTCCTACGAAAGTCCTCAATGCTCAGGGGAAGTCATACTCATCATAAAATATGTTAGTTAAAAGAAACAAAAGAGTAAATACAAGTAAACAGGTTTACAGTCCATATTGTGCATTTTTAAGAACAGACAGGAAGAGCATTTACCAAATGCACCTAAAGAACCTAAAACCAGGACAAGAACTCAGCAAAAGATTCAGACCCAGCATGAAAAATCCAATAAAACAAAGAAAAAGAGAAGCTAAGGGTGTCTCTCATGAAACTGCTTCAGAGCATGCCGGAGGCTTTGACCATACTGTAAAAGCTTCCACTGAACCATTTATAGTGGCAGACATTTTGATTAAAAAAACATAAGCTTGATGTAGCGTCTAGAAACCACAATGTGTTTACACAGTGAAAGTGTCTCCTTCCAACATCTTTTATTTTCAAACACAATACGAGTCACCTTTTTTCTTCTGATAGGGACGATTAAAAGGACAATAGGAATGAAATAAAAAACTACAAACTGTTTTTAATAAAAAATGGCCTCTGCAGCAACACGTGGGACGTGGAGTCAGTATGTACCATATTTTTGCCCTATGAGTCGTGTTTTTATTTTTATATTTTTGCATAATTTACATGTCTTACATGCAAGTGGCGTATTTATGGATTTTTTTTCTCTCATATTTATAAACCAAGTTTTGGCTGAGATATGACCGTTTTTATTCATTTTGACTGAAAATATTGAACACTACCATTTTCAGCTACTAGATGGCACTCGAGTAGTATGGCATGCTGGTGTATCATGTAATAGGTAAAAGTGGCTACAAATGGCTTGCCATAATCTGCCACCGTCGTCCAGCTCGCTTGGAGCAACCGTCAAATCAGCTTCATTTTGCCGCGCCACCTCGGCAAAATGCAGCTAATTTGACGATTACAGTGCATTTAAAAGTAAAAGTTCAACTGAGACGCACCTTTACTATAAAGTTGAGCAAACTAATAATTGTTTTTAAGTGTTAATCTTGTTAAATTCTTAAAGTCCTCCCATGCACGCTCCTGCAGCCGCCATTTGGCAGCCAATCGATTTTTGCCACACCGACCCACATTTCCGGGTTATCAGCGGTGACGCACAATAGATGCAACTTATACGGTGAAGCAATGTATTTATGGATTTTCCCACTTTATTAGACATAGTTGGACTAATGCGACTTATGGGGCGGTGCGAAGTGTAAATATGGTAATATGAAAAAAAAAGTTTACCCAAGCTCATTGATTGAAGCTAAATCAGTTTTAGTTTTAAATATTTGATGTTCATTAAAAACATTTTTTAGACTAAAAGTATAAGATATTTTGTGAACAACCATACCTAATTGATACAGACGAGTATTGTTTTTATTTCCTCTCAAGAGCACTTTCTATACGTGCACATGTTGTCAGTTCAGGCATTTGTTTTCTATTTTTGCAAGAACTAGGTACTGATAAAATGTATGCATCGCTGTCTCATGTTAAACTCAGTTTTAAAACCTGAAACCGAGTAGTGTCTGGATGCCTGATTGTTTATGCACCCCATGGGAGTGAGCTGCAGCCACAAAGAGTGAGCCGGCACGGCAAAGAAGATGAGAGGGAAAGAGAAAAACTTTGACATTCAGCCACGTCTGTCTCAGATCAGCATATATGAATGAATGAATACATGAAGGATTGGATACTTCATTCATCCCCCTGAGACATATGATGTATATGCAAATTATATATGTATCTATTTAAATGTGAATTAGAGATTAGATATAATATAAATATACCACTAACACCTTTAACTTTATGTGAATGGAGGATTTTGTTAAAGCAAAGGACCAACTTCACATCATTTGAAGACGTTCACTGTAAAAACATGAACCCTGTGTTGCTTTACAATCAAAATTTAAGAACCATGTAAACAAAAAACTTTATTGAGATTTTAAGTTCACTTGCAACATGGAGCAGAGAGAAACAAACTGATAAGAGCTGACAGAAAACAGAATGCAAATACAGTAGTCCCTCGTTTATATCGGGAGATGTGTACCCTGACGCCCCACAATTAGTGAAAAACTGCAAAGTAGGAACAGTACTACAAGCACTAAGTAGTTTTTCATATATACAGTATATACAGTATATGAGGGTGTTTAAAACCCTTCCCACACTCTTGCAATATTCTAAACATCATCATGATTTCTGCTCCCTGTCTCCTCTGCTCTTTGCCGCCTGCAAGCGCTCTTGGCCACGCCCACTTCTCCACTCTGCACAGAGATCAGTTGCAGCAGGAAGTTTATCCTGCAGTATGGGCTGCACAAAGATGAAGCAGGTGCTAAATAAGTTAAAATAATTTATATTGACTAAAAAAATCTTTGCCGATCACGCAGCTCATCCATCAATCAGCCAATCGTGTGTCATGTCCAATCTTATTTTGAAAAACTGAAATAGAGCAAGTCTGCACTAAACAAACCGCAAAGTATCAAAGGACTACTGTACTAAAAAATACTGCTTAGCAAAATGTACTCTTTACAACTAATAAAACAATAAATAATTTGTTTTAATATGTGCTTTACTAAGGTGTAGCCTGGTTAATAATCCATCATATCAAATAATTACTTCATTCAGATAAGTTGTCTGAGACATTTTATCAGATTAAACTCTTTTTTTTTTAATTGATTGTGATCCTCGTTACAAAAATAAAAGTAATAAAGAGTTGTATAAACAATTAGCTTTTGGGTTTATCCATCATTTTCTGTAGCATGTCCATTACAGGGACATAAAGACAAACCATACAATCAATTATTTACTCTCTCTCACACATATTGATCATTATTTTTATCAATTAGCCTAACATGTATGATTATATCAGTGCGAGGAAACTAGTGTATCTGGAGAAAACCACACATGCACAGACCAAGCAGGAAGTAAACCTGTTACCATCTGGATGTGAGGCAAGAGCTCTAACCACTTGTCCACCATGCTGCTCTTACTTATGGCTTTTGTAAAAATAATAATAATAATAATAAATAAATAATGTTTTTAATTAGAAACATTAGGGTTGGTCAATTTATTTGCAACATAGCTCTGCATGAACTGCTTCCTTCCTTTATTTATTCATTTATTTAGTTATTGTGAGAGGGGTAGTTCAGGGTCACTGTAATGTAAACAAAGATGTTAAACCACTTGTTGCCCTCCACTGTGCTCGTTTGCTTCATCCCATCAATAGGTTTACAAGGACGGTAACCATTGAATAGCATTATTGACTGGCTGCCCTTTGGTATACAAAACTGTGTGTAGCATTTTAAAGGGAAAAAAACACAATTAAGTCAGATTCCGTTTTTTTATATTTTGTTGGTACAAATGACAGAACTTTTGCAATATGGTAAAATAATAAAATACAAAAATCAAAACAGTTATTCTTCAAATTATAAACTGTTTGCACACAACACCCTGGCCTTTCTATGAAAAAAACAAACATTTTATCTAGAAAAATAAAACTATTAAAAGTAGAAAACTAAAATTTCACATTTTTGTGAAACCAAATGAGTTTATTCTTCCCAGTGCTTTTTAAAGGCAGCCTCCCTACTTGTAAAAGAGGAAAACAAGTTGAGTAAAGAAGCTCTGCAACAAAACCACACAGGCTCTGACAAACCTCTGCTGCTGTGTCACGCTGCCCCGTCACTTTAAAGACAACACCTGCCTGAACTCATAAGCAGTCCACGCCTAACGCCGCTCTCCCCTCATCTGGAGTCTGCAGCACGCTCGTTCGCTCTCACATGCTCAGAAATGCACAGAAACACGCACGGTTCGCGCGTGCACACAGTCCCTCAAAGGGAAGGGTCTTCAGTCAACACTCTGACTGCGCTCACAAGTGCAGAGTCAACTGTTTTATCCACACTGCCGACGGGAACAGCTTTGCATCTTCCTCTGTCACACTGACACAACAAGAGGAATTCACTAAAACTACAAAGCCAGAGGGATCGAGAGGAACGTTCACACAAGAGGAGGGAAATAAAGTATAGAAAAAAAAAGACAGTAGCTGGAACTATACCTGACACGCTTCACTTTCTCCTGCCTAATAGCATCTCTTTCCTGTTCAAGCCCCGACTTGTAATAACTCGGTGACTTTGATGCACCATGAGCACAGGTTAAAACATCTACCGTAATTTTCACTGTATAAGTCACAGCTTTTTTGCATAATATAGCATGCCTACAACTTGTTCAGTGAAGTGAATATATCCATATTTATAATCCAATTTATGGCTGAGATCTGACGATTTCATTCATTGTGACATGGAAAATATTGAACACTACCATTTTCAGCCACTAGAGGGCTCTCGACTAATATGGCATGCCAATTGTCTCATTAATAGTTAAAAGTGGCTGTTAATGAGACACTTGGCTTGCCATACAAAGCCACCTTCGTCTCGCTTGGAAACACCTGGAGCAAACGTCAAATCAGCTGCATTTTGCTGCGCTGCCCAAGAGAAATGCAGTTGATTTGATCATTAAAGTGCATTTATTGAGGAAAAGTTCAACAGACACACATATATTTTCAAGCAAACAAATAATTGTTTTAGGTGGTTATCTTGTTGAATTCTTGTTAAAGTCCTCCCATGAACACTCACGTGGCCGCCATTTGGCAGCCAGTTGATTTTTCGCACATTGGCCTACATTTCCAAGTGGTCAGCGGTGACGCATAACAATTGTGACACGTCCACACTGGATTACTGCAGTGCACTTATCCTTCAGAATAACTTACAAAAACTACAGTAGGTCCAAAACGGTGCTGCCAGGGTCCTGATGAGAGTGTGCAAGCATGAGCACATCTGTACTCCGTTCACTACACTGGCTTCCTGTTTCTGTCTGGATCACTTGCAACATTGCATCTGCTCACCTTCCAGTGCTTGTACGGTAATGCACCATCTTATTTAGAAGAACATCTCACTCCTCATTGTCCCTCACGCACTCTCCGCTCTTCCAACACATCTTCTTCTCACTCCCAGGTCTCTGTCTCGCACAACAGGAGACCGGGCTTTCTCCTGCGCTGCCCCTCGGCTGTGGAATGCCCTGCCTTCATATCTGAGGGCCCCACAGACCATGATTTTTTTAAAAAAGGTCTTAAAACTTTTTTTTTACCCAGTTTTTTAATTGATTGAATATTTTGTTTTTATTTCACCCACAGTTCTTATTTGAGTAATTTATCTGCATTTTGTGAATTTTAAGTTTTTGATGTGGTCATCTGTGAGGCACTATCCTCTTGGTTGTTCCTACTCTTGGTTGCATTTATGGTTTATTTGTTTCTTGATATTTAATGTTCATTCACTGTAGCACTTTGAGATCCTTTGTGCATGTAAAGTGCACTATAAATAAAATGTTTTATTACTATTATTATCATTATTATTATTATTATTATTATTATCATTATTACATCAATGATGACTGATAATACTGTAGATGTGACTAATGCAGTGAAGCGACATATTTATGTTTTTTCCACTTTATTAGACATATTTGGACTGATGCGATGTGTACGGCTGCAAGTACGGTAGGTTGACGTCAGAGGGAGGCAATAAAAATTACTACTTGATGGCTAATATTTAGAATCTGTGATGTCAATAGATACAATATAAAAATATTGCATTACATTATAAGCTGTACTATTATAAGTATTTTAATTTAGTCAAGTTAAGTCAAATGTATTTATAAAGCACATTTAAAAACAGCAGCTGTTACCAAAGGGCTTAACGATAAAAATCAATGGCAGTAATTTAATTAAAAAAATAAATAAATAAATTAAAAGCCTCAATCAAAAACCCAAAACAATACAAATCAAGCCGCACTGTATTGAACGTCAGTGAAAACAGCTGTGTTGTTAGAAGAGATTTGAAAACAGGAAGTGAGGTGTCATGTCTAATGTTGAGGGGCAGACTGTTCCAGAGTTTAGGGCCCACGACTGAAAAACCCTGATCTCCTCTGAGCTACAACATAAAGCAGCCGGTGAGATGATCTCAGCGCCCAAGAAGGAACATAAGGTTGAAGTAGGTTAGAGAGATATTAGGGTGCAAGGTCATTTAGGCACCTGAAGGTCAACAGGAGAATTTTAAAATCTATTCTGACACGTACATGGATCCAGTGAAGGGAGGACAAAACTGGTGAAATATGATCAAACCTATGAGTTCCTGTTAAGAGCTGAACTGCAACATTTAGGTTTTATATTTAACTCAAAAGATTATTCTTTGTATTTGGCTTCACTATTAAAAGTTACACATCAGATTCCTGTGGTCAATTTGAGCAAAAACTTTTAATACTCACCACATGCCCCCACCCCCATCCACAGCTGCCCAGTCGTTTACCCAAACTAAAACACACACAAAGATCATCTTTACAAGTCCTAATTATCTGTAGCTTCGTTGTTGAAGAACTTTAATGTTTTCTTTTCCTTTTTAAAGAATAAATAGGCAAATAAAACTTCTGTATCCACACAGCTGAATTGCTTTGCTCACTTATATATTTTTACTATTTGTAAAGTTTTTTTAAGTGCATGTTGGCATGATGTGCGCTGCAGTAATAGAAGCTGTCCTGCAGCACACTGTCTGCTGCGTGCAGCCGGAACGCTGTCACAAACAATCTGCTCCGGCGTCAGTTAAACAGGAAGCGTGGGAGAATCGGGTACTCGTCAGGCTACGAGCAACCCCACGCACACTAAACAGATAAACCCATCTGCCTAATGCACCCATATCAAAATGAGCAATGGATATTACTCATGACATCGCAATAGTTCTGAAACAACAGGTCGGCGATAACTTGAGTGACGGCAGCCGGGGATTCTGGGAGCTGTTGGGCTTCGACTCAGTTTGAAGTCCAAGTCCTTGTTGTGCTTCACTGTGAAAACTGAGCATGTCCCTGCAGGAAATTAGGCTTTCAGGTTCAACTGATTTCACACATAAATGTGATGGGGTTGATGTAATACGTGGCAGAAATAGACTCAACGACTTGAGCCAAAATATCTTTTTGCTCGCGACAAATTTAGCGTGGCCCATAAACACGTTGCATCGCTGCGATAAAGTAGAAAAATGGTTTCTGAAATTAAACTGAAGAAGCTTAAAGCTCTTTGTGTGACTAAACTGTCGACCCCAAAGTGTGTCTGATGCGCTGCACACCACTTTTACTTTGTTTTGTTGAACTTTGTCGCTGCTGTTGGAACCAACTCATGGTGAAGAAGGAAAATTTAAAAACTAATAAGACGCTGTTCTTGTGCAAACGTTGCTCCTTCAGCAGATCTTCTTTTTACAGCCAAGCTTCTAGTTTAGCTGAAAACATTTTGCATAATTCAGTAGCTTGATCATCAGACGTCAGATCTACGAACTTTGATTAGATTTCATTAAACACTTAAATATAAAACTGATTAACTAAATAAACCAGGCTGTTAGACCTTCTCTCTTAATTACAGCTGAAAGCTAAATTTCCTCTTTTTATTCTCATTATTGATGAACTGATATGAATCACAAGCCTGGTGATTATATTCTTTCCTTTTATTTGCATGCTTATCCAAAATGACAAATTACCGTATATTCTAGCCTATAAGTTGCACTGGCGTGTAAGTCGCATCAGTCCAAGCATGTCTAATAATTTGGAAAAATCCATAAATATGTCTCTTTGCCGTATAAGTCGCATCTATTATACATCACCGCTGACGCGTCGCATTTGTGACGCGTCACCACTGACAACACGGAAATGTGGGCTGATGTGTGAAAAATCGATTGGCTGCTAAATGATGGCTATAGGAGTGTGCACGGGAGGACTTTAACAATAATTTCACAAGATTTACACTTAAAATCATTTTTTGCTCGAAATTATACTAAAGGTGTGTCTCAGTTTAACTTTTCCTTAATAAATGCACTTTGTCGGTCAAATCAGCTGCATTTTCAAAAGACGATGCGCGGAAGTGCGCAGAGTGAGGACTTGTTGTGTATTTCTTCAAAATTTAACAAGATAACCACCTAAAACAATGATTTGTTTGCTCAACGTTATAACAAATGTCTGTCTCGGTTGAAGTTTTACTTAATAAATGCACTTCACTGGTCAAATCAGCTGCATGTCTCCAGGGCGGTGCAGCAAAATGAAGCTGATTTGACAGTTGCTCCAGGTGAGCTAGATGAAGGTGGCAGACTATGGAAAGCAGATTGCATCATTAAAAGCCACTTTTACTTATTACATGACACGACGGAATGCCATACTACTTGAGTGCCATCTTGCGGCTGAAAATGGTATTGTTCAATATTTTCAGCAATTAATAAAAACGGTCATATCTCAGCCAAAAATTGGTTTATACATTTGGAAGAATCCATAAATAAGTTGCTTCGGTGCATAAGTCGCAGAGCATGCAAATCACACAAAATGTGTGACTTATAGGCTGGAAAATACGGTATTACAATGTATTTATTTTTATTGCATACCTGCTAAAATCAGCATTTTTGCAGTGACACCAGAGCTTGAAATGTGAAAAAGTGCTGCTGTCCCTCTGGCAACCCAACATGCTTTGCCTTGACCTGCCACCATTTGTGGCATATTGTAATGCTGTCATTTAGGCATGTTTATTCATTTTAAGATGTGCAGCAATGGCAAACTAAAGATTAATATGCAGAAGCAAAAGTCCTTCCTTCATGAGGAGAACAAGTCCACATCAAACACTGAGTGCTTATTAATATTAACTTTATTGTTTGATTTTTTTTTTTTTTTAATCAAACTACAGCTATAGCAAAGTGGGCATCGCATACCCTGTTTGTTGCCAAACCTTCTGAAAAACCTCACTCATTTTAAAATTGTTCATCATTATTCCTTATAAACCAATCATTTTTTAAAGAAAGTATTTTTTAACATATTTTTCCCCATTTCAAACACATTTTCACTCCATTAGCATTTGTAATAGTTTGATTCACAGTCGAAATTGTAGCAATTTTACAATAAAGGCTCTAAATTTGTGTAAAATTGCTGCACTTCAACACCAAGGTTCAACAATTGTTTTAATTCCAGCTGCTGTCATCCTACCTTGCTAACCTTTAAACTCTGTCAACATCACGTATTCACGTTTGGAAAAATAAAATAAAATATGAGTATTTTTTGATGAATGTTTTCTCATTGCAAGGCAGATTTTTTTCGTGCTTGATCCAATATATTTTTAGTCCCCAGATTAAAAAAGAATACCCATTGTCTGTTTGTTTACCTTTGTTTGTCTCTGCCTAGAACATATCGGCGCTCCTGTGTCTCTACTAATTAGGAATCTTATTAAATGAACTCCCCAAGCGAGGAAACTACTCAGGTAACACTGAATGGATCTGTGCTATCACGTTTCGTTGATTAAAAGCAAAAGGAGCTCCGGTGTCACCTCCTAAATTGTCACTGATTGTTTTCTCTCTTCCAAACAAGCGAACACGGGGTCGTCTTCACCCAGTAAACTTTAGCCCCCGTGTCATCTCTGATGGTCTGATTCTGACTTTGTGCTCTACTTTTGTTAGTTTCATGTTGCAAGATAAGATACGCTGATACATGTAGAAAAATAACTTGAAAATCACTTCAGTCATTACATTATTTCCAAGAGCTGCTGAATTATTATTTTTTTAATTAATGACATGAAGGCTATGTTTTTTTTTCCCTTCTCTCATCCTAATTTGAAAGCAGTCCACGTTTCGAATATCTTTCCTATTTCCTGCTCCGCAGTCTGATGGTCCTAAAACTTTCACCACAGGCGATATTCTTATGACAGATGTTTATTACAGGGATGTGATCCACATACTTTAATGCACAACATGCCCACATTACTTACACTAAAGCACCAGCAAACACACACACACACAAACACACACACACAAGGCGGATGATATTCCAAAGGAGATAATTTCTTGTTATGGTCGTTCAAAGCAGCTGACGTGCTCATCTCCAGATGTATGCTTGTATGGATTCATGACCACAGGATGCTTATCTTCATGAAGAATAGGTAAAGAAGATAGTCAGATTTTGAAAAATGTATTTGTAATAAAAGAATAGCAGGCTGTCAAGCGAACAGATTCTGTTTCAGATTTGTGAGGACATACAGTACGTATGCTGCTTTTCTTTTCATTGCTGCCATCTTGAAGCTGCTTTTGATTTATGGATGGAACAGTGCAAAGCCAGTGGTAAAATACAATGTGATGGTTTAAACTGGAATCTTCATTTATCTTAACGCTAACCTTAGAAAGGCTTGTGAAAGTTTACACACGTGTTATTCCTTTGTTGCTCCCTTTATTCTTGAAACTTGTCTTTATCACTGCAGTTGTGCCACGTGATTATGGTCAGGTCAGGTTGGGTCATCAGAATTAACAATGCAAACATCAAAGGTGTCTAGCAGATTTAAAGAAAATTCCCTGTCACCTTTTATACCAGCATTTTAAACTGTCTCATGCTGAGAAGCAGTGGTGTAGTATACATACGCAGGCATGTGCCGTATATACACTAGAAAATCTTAAGAATGTCAGTATGTCCACTTAAAAGTGCCCAAATGATACAAGACATATCATTAGGCATGTGTCGTTTAACAGCTTCTGTATCTGAATGCAGCGCTTGTCCATTACATTCACATCCAGCGAATCATTGTATATTTAATACATCTGAACTTGAACAGGTTTTGCTTTGATACTGTTGTATAAATTCTATAACACATTTTTAATACAAAGCCAACTGTTGTGCAGTTTGTTGTTCATTGATTCAAATACAAGCATCAGAGAAATTTGGAAATGTCCAATATGCGTAAAAAAATCTAAATAAATTCACTATTACATTGTACTAACTGTTGTACTTTGGTTACCAAGCACAGTAGATGAACCAACCGCAGTATAGTTAGTTTTACATTGGGCGTTGGACATTTGCACTTTGTGACTTTAACTGTGTCCAACATTCAACGTAAAAATTTACCGCGATATATCCACTACAAAAATGTAGACTACGTCACTGCTGATAAGGGACAGAGTCGTAATGGTTTTGGTCAAACCTTTTAAATGATGTTATTCATGTCATGCAGTATTATGAGATCTGCCAAATGTGACAACACAAATTATGTGTAATGAATAATGATCTACAATTGATACACCCAATTTTAATTCAATATATGTAAAACTGTCCAAGTTATAACCATTTCTGTGTTTGCTAAATTTGCTTAACTCTGGTGGACATTTTGATTTAGGCTGACTTCAAATAGTAATCAGTAGATGTACATCCAATGATTACTTTCTGAGAGTTTCATGAAAATGTATTCACTGGATGATGAGATATTTCTCTAACGTCACAGACAAACCAACACACACATGCTCACACACCCTGACAAGATGCATAAACTTTATTGCTTTTGGATGCATGTACTGTATATAAAAAAATAATGTTTAAAAAGTTATGCTATTTCAAACTTTTTGAGTTTTAAGATGCAAAGTGAGTCTGTTGTACAGAAACTGTTCAAAGATTTTGATAAATCTGAATACCACCTACAAACACAACACAGAATAAAACATCAGAGGATCCAAAATATACATGAATATAATTGATAAGATCTCCACAGCCAGAGAAGAAGACAAGAACAAAAGTGAAGTAAAACTCAGTGCAGACTTGTGGCTTGCTCCGTTCTTAGCCAGACTTACCACAGAGTTAAACAGTGATATGTGAGATAAAGCAACAGGTCAAAAGCAATTTCCTGCAGGTTCTGCCAAGTGAAAGCACCTGTTTTAGAGCTATCCACCTCACCGCCTACCCACTGATACGTGAATATCTGTTGCTAGACAAACCTGAAACTCAAGAATAAAATCCATGCGTGTCAAATGTAATAAAACAGAAAAAAAAGTGTGCATATCAATTTATTTAAAATCAAAAATGACAAAAACAAAGAGTTTTCCAAATATTTTTGACTTCTTCCAACGCAGAATGCTTCCTCATGTCATGCCAAACAAGTTGGAAAGATTGGCAGAAACAAAATGAATCCAGGAGAAAAATCTGACCTTTAACAAAATGTTATAAAAAAAAAAAAATAAAAAATAAAAATAAAAAATAAAAAATAAAAAATAAAAAACTTTGACCTCAAAACATTTCTGAAAATTTCTAAGAAGCTCCGTGCACATTTTTCTGGTGATTTCTGCTAACTTCCCACTGTGTGTGTGTTTATGGTCCTCTTTGTAAACAGGTGTTGGTCATAAAATTGGAATATCATGAAAAAGTTGATTTATTTCAGTAATTTCATTAAAAAAAGTGAAACATATTCATTCATCACACACAGACTGATATATTTCAAATGTTTATTTATTTTAATGTTGATGATTATAACTGACAACTAATGAAAACCCCA
>JARVLU010000600.1:26374063-26395541 GCA_031762415.1 Simpsonichthys santanae
ATCCAGGCAAAAGGAGCAACAACTAAGTATTGATGCTGTACATGCTCATACTTTTCATGTTCATACTTTTCAGTTGGTCAACATTTTAAAAGAAAATCCTTATTTTTTATTAGTCTATATTCTAATTTTTTGAGATATTGAATTTGGTGTTTTAATTAGTTGTCAGTTATAATCAACATTAAAATAAATAAACGTTTGAAATATATATATATATTCTTTTTTTTCTATATGCTTTGTAATTTGTTTCTTTTGTGTTTTTAAATTTGAAATGAATGAATAAATAAATAAATAAAAAAATAAATAAATATATCAGTCTGTGTGTAATGAATGCATATACAGTAATATGCAAGTTTCAATTTTTGAATGGAATTACTGCAATAAATCAACATTTTCATGATATTTTTTATTTTATGAAAAGCACCTGTATTACAATTTTACATTTTCCTCATTATTAATATGAAACTTGTTTCATTCAGCTCAACCTTGAGCTACTTCTTTGGTTTCATGGTCAGCTACGTTATTTGTACGCTCTTTTGTGAGTTGTGTGGCGCAAGCTGATAATGTATTTTTATAATTTTATTTTTTTACAAGTTTAGCAGATCTAAAATATTTTTCTTTTACCCAATTTGTAAAAGGTAAAACTATCAACCCTTAGAAAACAATCTCAAAGCCCTTGTATCTCAGAGGATTCAAAGCTGACAATAAGATCGCAGGTGTGTTGTCACTTTAAGGTATTTGGTGAATAAATAGTTTCCGTTGAATTACATCAGCTGAATTTGTTAGTCGGCTCCGACACAAAGTTGAGCCGTGGCTGCTGCTCTGGCTACGTGCCTAATTTGATGCATCGCCAAATGAGCTGTGTACTTGTTACTATTTATGAGCGACAGATGTGCGCTGGGATTTATCCATCCCATTTTCAAGGGTTTTAATGTTGGCTTGTTCTGTTTTGAATTGCCAAACGTCCCCTCCCGCCTTGTCCTCCGGTCCTCTCTCCTCTCCTGTCTTGTTTTTTGTCACTCTTCTCAGTGGCCACCTCTCAGCATTAACTGTTGCTGTGATCTGACTCAACCTCTCCCTCTGCATTACCACTGCAGCACCATCAATCACACCCGTACACACACACACACACACACACACACACACACACTGAGCGATTGAGAGCGAGGACAAGGATGGCTCTGTGATAGACAGAGAGTGCGTGAGAGGGAAACTTGCCTTGTGCATGCTGGTACATATTTCAAATATTAACTGGAGAAACATCCAACAGGGACTTAATTAATTTCTTACGTGTTAACAGTATTTAAATCTGAAGTTATTACTGTAGGTATGAAAATCTCTACAGGAATTCCCAAATAAAGACATAAAGGTAGCAGTATGGGTATAGAAACCTCTTTGCTATTGTTGTTTATGAGTGTCTGTATTTATGTTGGGTAAGTTAGGGATATGGAGGTTCTTAAGCTCTTTCAATGTGGATTTCTTTTTTCCACACTTGCATCCTCATGGAAACTGTGTTTTAGGAACCATTCTGGAAAATGAGTTCTCAAGTAAGAAAATCTTGAACCACTAATGCCAAATGCATCCTTTTGGCAGATAAAATGTCATAGACCCACCTCAAAGTTGACCTACCAAGTGTGGTAGGCACATGGAGAGTGATAACAATAAGGCGAGGTTAGGTGATTTAGTTTGTGTTGCAGGTGCTACAGCAAAACCTCCATGTACTGCGTGACTTCAATGAACAGAGGCGTCTGAAAAACAATGAGATGATCCTAAATACAGCTCAGCAAAATACTTTTACTGTTGCACCAAATATTTTAGTCAAGAAAGTTTTTCAATCACTTTACTGAACTGTCAAAAATACAAAACAATACAAGCAGTAGAAAAAGATCCATGTACAACAAAAGCATATATTTAAAATGTGAGAAATAATATGTATTTTTTGCTGTATAAGTCACAACATTTGGCATAAAATTGCAAGTCCTGCGACTTAAACACCAAAGAGAATAATAAATGTTTTTCTTCCTCATATTTATAACCAATTTTTGGCTGAGCTTTGACAATTTCATTTTCATTTTCATTTCATCCAATCGATTTTTGGCACAACACCAGCCCACATTTCCAGCTTGTCAGCGGCGACACATCATAGATGTGACTTATATGACAAAGTAACTTTTTTTTTTTTTTCCACTTTATTAGTCCTATTTGGACAGATGTGGCTTATACAATTGTGCAGCATGTTTGGTGGAAAGTACGGTAATATTGTAGTTTTAAAAGACAGACGGTTGTATTTGAAGAATATACCTATACGTATATGAATTGAGCATTGTGAGGATTACGAAAATAGTCAATTATGTTTGTCTATTTGGTTCTACATGACTCCCAGTTCCACGTTTGTGGTCTTGTAGATTAATATGACACTAAGTAGAATTTTCACTTCTTCATCTGTCCACAAACAGAATTTGGTTTGTGCTTTTTTATTCATATTCAGTCATGGTTGATGGTTTTTAACTAAGCATTTACACTTTTTGAGCACAATCCACTCCCTGTTTACTGTTTCTGGTGTATCATATTAACAATGTACTGTATATGCCTGATATAGTTACTCCACCAGTTTTGGCTGTTTCCAGTGTGTGTGTGGCTGGAAATACTGTAATTTTGGAAATGAGTTGTGTTTACAAGGATATTTATGGAAACTTAGAGTCTTTTGAAAAAAAAAAATGATATGCGTGTTTAAGACCTGAGACGAAATATTCACAAATAGCTTAATGTTCCAGCTCAGTTACAGATAAATCTGTTATTTCAAACTACTGAGACTCCAAGGTAATGATCATGTTTATAGCTTCTTCTTTTTTTTTTTTTTTTCTCACAAGCTCCAGTAGTTAATGACATTTTATATTCCTAAAGAACAAATTGTACTTTTCTGAACATTTCAGTTAGCGGTTCTTCGTCCACTGAAATGGCATTAAGTTAATCCTCCCATTGACCTTTCATACGTTTGTGCATCTGCATAAGTTTTGTTTTGGAGTGTAGTTCACTTAAAATAAAGGATGACTTCGATGTTGAGCCCCAGTGGCTTAAAAGAGACTAATTTCATGCCTTTTCCATGAGAGAAAAAAAAAAATCAGAGAGATATTGCCATTTCTTGCGTAGTGGGACTAATTTCACATGAAAAGAAAAATATTGCGGGACAATATTGTTGGCTAATGAGACACTGTGATGCAAATTAAGAAATTTCCCTATGTCTTGGGAGAACAATGAAGAAAACCAACAGTAGTAGTTGTCGTACATCATCGGGTTTTTCTTCTCTCTTCACATAAATATGTAATTCTTGCCACCTTTAATCTTAATTAAACCTAAGGGCTTAAAAGTCAGTTTCATTTTTATGTTGTGTTTTTAGTGCATTTTAATACTTATGAGCAGATTAATGAATTTCTCTTCAGAGTTCCTCCATTTAATACAAACATCCTTTTTGCTACCATATCTAATACTTTGACAGTATTTCTGGCTGCATGACATCTTATTCCAAAGTAATGCTAGTACAGTATAAAAATATTTGAGTAGGAATATTTTTGTGCAGTTCTGCTACAGCTAGTTTTGGACACCAAGGATAAAATGGGTGCATTTGACGGACATGGTGGACAATCGCGGTGAACGTCATGTACTCGAGGTAAACAGCTTCTGCTGTGTCCTCCTGTCACGTGGACAATGAGTCATGCCGTGCCTGCATCATGGGTTTATATTCACAATTCCTCACACCTCTGCACTCACACTGTGCAGGTTTAGAAGTTTTTTCTTTTGTCTGTCAGAATCTCCTCTGTGGAAAACTTTACAATGAGAGCATGGACTAAGAATAGGCAACTAGCAGAACTGTTTTGCATATGTGTCTTCTTTAGAGAGCACCAGTCTTTGGTAATATAGATTTGTAGATCAACTTTTTTTATTTGATCTTTTTTGAAACTGTAATATTTACGTTAAATTTTAACTATGTTAGACTGTTTATCCTGAATTATTGATATTCCTGTAGTGCTTTAAACACATGTTCAGACCACATTTTATTTTGAAAGGACAGATAATTTGTTTATTCTCAAGAAAATTAAGTTAAAACATGTTTAGCTTTTTATTGTGATATCTCTAAACAAAAGATTCAAATGCCTCCTTCTGAACTGAGCAATCTTTTCGTCCTGGTCATGTTGCCAGGTATTACTGACAAAGAGAACATTAAATCACTGTTACTGAGCCACAGATACAGCAGGAGCTTCGAACTGTTTGGGTTTCCTTTAGCTTGACAGTACAGTTGTGAGCACGTGCACTGTGTTGCACACAGGCACCATCTCCACCGCCTGATTCCAATTAACCTGTGGAAGCTCCTTCTAGGCTGAAAGAGAGAACCCTAATTTGTCAACCTGCCATGGGTCTTTGAGCTGAAGGTCGTTAGGAACTGGAGTTCACCTATAATTACTGCCGGACCACCACCTCAGCAGGGGGGTGCATGCATATTCTACATGTAGGTGCTTTGCTCAAGACATCCTGTCTGTTTGCACATGTGCTTTGGATTTGAATCATTTCTTCTCAAAATTAGAGCTATTTATTTAATAATAATAATAATTTCTTGAATTTAGTATTTTACATTTTTCAATCTCAAAGTGCTATAATAGAAATACAATAAAATATTTTAGATAAAAAGCTAAATTATTTGCTAAAATCAAAATCTTCTTGTCTGTTCTGTGATTAACAAACTTAATAATTCATAATGTTTTTTTTTAAAACAGGCTGACTTGATTGATTTTTTTTTTTGTTGTTGCTCCAATTTATCAGCTGCAACATTCTTTTTAGCACCAGTGTTGAATTGATTTGATCGTTAGTTTGTGATATTTGTTCAAACGTAGTTTGTTTGTACCTGTGCATGGTCAAAAAGTAATTTTTGACCATGTTCACTTAAAATGTGGCTTTAATTGCATCTAAGAGGAGCGAGGCGTCGGTCACTGCTTGAGAAGAAATAATAGACATTTGTTTTTGACTGATTTGTAAGAGCCATTTATAGCAAAATGTAGTTTAATATTTAATTTTGAAACATATTTATGTTTGTTTAAATAGAGTATGAGTTGAGTTACTTTATTATTCTACTAGGCTTCTATGGTTCCAAACAGGAAGTTTGACATAGTGAAATGTGTAAGTTGAAAATCCAAGATGGATGTAAAAAAAAAAAAAAAACACGGTTGTTTTACCGTTGGCGTTGCAAACAAGCCGTCTCAATGCGTCCAAACAGTCTCTTCTTCTTTGTTCATGATTTAAGATAAATATGAAGGAAATAGAATAAAAATAAAGTTTTGCTCCTTCAATAGTTTTCTGTAGGAAGCTGAGATTAAACATAAAGAAGGCGACAGGTCAGTGCAGGTGTTGTCTTTTTTATAAATGTTAGGGCTTGTGTTTGTGGTGTATCAACCCAACATGTTTTACTGTCAAACAAATAACTTCAGCTGGTCCCTCAAAAACTACATAACCCTTCTTGAGACTAGTCGGCTTCAGAAATGTGACGTTTTCTGTGAGAGAGGAGCTTAAAGTTGTGAACTGAAGTTTTCATGCTGATTCAGCATTCTGCTAGAGAGGACGCTTAAAATGACAGAAACTTGATGAAGAGGCTTCAGTCGGGAATCACAGTTTGAAAGACGGTCTTCATCATCAGACCAGCATGGCGTCAACTTTTAAAATTGATCGGTGGTGTCAAAAGTGTTGGGTAAGTTCTAAAGTGGGAAAAACAGATGTTTGTCCCTGTTTGTCTTCATATAAGTGTAGTTTCTGACGCTGTCTGAGGAGAAAGGTAAAACTTTTTCCTCCTTATTTGTTTTACTAATTTAAAAGAATTACAAAACTTGTGTGTTCAATGACAAGTTGTGCCAGCAACAAATTGCTTGTGCTGTGCTGCTGCTGATAAACAACCGTTCTTTGAGAAGGATGCCCAAAGCCAAAACAGTTTTATGGGCAAGTGCTTGTGTTTCATCAAATTCTGTTTATTAGACAAAGTCCAAAACAACTTTCAGGCTTTTACAATGCAGTGAAACATGTTGGAATCATATCATTTAATTCCATTATGATCAGGATCAGTTGAGTATTTTATGAACACAAAAACCATTGAAGTCGTCTGTCATAATAGGGAATTTTACATAAGGATCAGATTGCAAATGCATGATTAAATGCAGTGCATTTCTTATTTCTGCATGTTAAATACACTGTCTGCACTAAATATACTTTAAGCAAAGTATTTTATAATAAAACTGTCCTAATATTTTGTTTATGAAAGTTTGCCTTTTGTAAATTCCACATTGCTGTAGTTGTTTCAACGAGCAATGTCACAACATTGACATCTGCAGCTAGTTGCATAAGTCCTTTAGTCAAGAACTTATTTGATAATCAAGGGTACATGATATATATATATATATATTTCTGATCGGACGCAATGTATTCAACATAATCTGCGTAATCTTGTGTACAACTGCAAATTTATCTTTCAATATATATTTTTGGCATTTTTTTGAAGAAATGTTAATTAGCTACAAGCTCTCTGTAAACAGCTCTAGGTTGTAATTTATTTATTTTATTCAGTGCACACGTTTTTGTAAAAAAGTGTAAGTATATTTTTTTATTTTTGTAATTTTACTGACAAACATAGAAACATCTTTTTTTTTTTGTCATTGTCTTAGCACTTTGAAATACAAAAATTGTTAAGCCCCATTTATATTTATTTGTCCATGTCAAGACTGTATTGTTTGTTCGTGTAGCCACGCATCAACATCTTTCTCTTTGGCAACTTGGACATATTAGACATCGGCACTGGAGTTTTTTTAATGAAGTTAACTTGGCATGTATGTGAAAACCATTACATGTAAGTGTGATTTCAACACATAAGTGCATTAGTTTATTTTATTCCCAAACCCTGAGCACAGCTGTCGTGTTCCACTGCCAATCAGAGCATATTGTTTCTCAGCGTAGTGGAGTTTAGGGCTGACAAAGGGGGTTGAGGGCAGTGAAGGCTGTGATATAATTGGCTTGAGTTGCCAGATTGGCAGCAAATCATCTTTATGAGCGCACAGAAGGGTAGTAAGAGGCTCACAGTTTTTTCCCCCAACTTTTGTAGAGGAAATGATCGAAGCCCGTCCAGATCTCACCAACAACCGGTACTTCACTGATTGCTCTGATTCAGCCCCACATGGCACGCATTCACTGGAAACAAAGTGGACGTTTATGTATTATTCTCTATTTAAAGGTTTTTGTTCCTTTCTGGCGTGATCAGAGCCTTTTCATAGCTGCAGTTTTGGGAGAAAAAAAAAACTAACTTTTGCTAGTAGTTTTATTTCTCTTTAACCTGAGTAAGACTGAGCATGTTGTGCCGCCACCGGTGCAGGTTAAATACGCACCTATAACTAAATCCAAACATTTGTTGCATTAAACTGATGCTTTTCCCTCCGTGTCTGCAACGTACCAGAAACAATTTCACACATGGGATATCTTGATGCAGCTTCCCATCGTGTTGAAACGAGGGAGGCTGAGCTCGTGGATGTGTGCCTGGTTGTTTGTCTGAATGACTAACTGTGTGTGTGTAAGTGTGTGTGCGTGTCTGCTCTCACTTTGGCTGAAAACTGAAGTTTGATGGATAAATGTGAAGAGGAGTTCCACCATTGTTCAAAGACTATGCTTAAAAGTTTCCATCAAACTATTACATTTTGTTAATGCCTGACTTCGGCTGTGTAGTTTTTTGGTTCATAACTTTTTTTTTTTTTAATATTAAGTTGTTTTCTATCACAGACTGGATAGCTGTACAAATTAACTTTAAGCTATTAGTCCCATTCTTTTGTCTGAATGAATGAATTTACTCAAGAGCTGATGTTAATTGAATTCCAGTAGTGTTATTTAGAGAATGCTCAAATATTATCCATTTATTTCAATTCCTGCCCAGGATGGACCCTAAACTAATGTAAATAAAAATACATACATTAAATAAAAACCAGTAAGGAAAGTGGTGGGAATTTGCATTTCAACACCACTGCACTTCAAGTGTCCTGCATGAATGAACTCTGTTGTCTTTAGGTTTTCTAAAGAATAAAGGTGCATCATTTAATCCTCTTTATTAGCTGAATTAGGTAAATGAAATATCATGTTGTTAAGTGATTTCTTTTTTAATTCATTGTTTTAGTTTTTATTATTTATTACTGGTTATATTAAACTGACCAACTTAAGATTTTCTCATTTTGGATTTATGAAAATTGACTGAACGGATTTTGGTGGGAAAAGTTTGAAACTGAATCAAAGCTCTGCATCTCACCCAAATTAAAACATCTTATAATAATGGCACTATATTTTTTATTATTTTATGAAAGCAGCTCAATATTGTTGATTTTTTTTTTTTTTTAAATCAAAGTTACACAAATATGCACCAGCCTGACATGTGATTCTGTCTGAGCGTTTTTAAAACTAAAAACATGTAGGTTAAAAGC
This sequence comes from Simpsonichthys santanae, assembly GCA_031762415.1. NCBI lineage: Eukaryota > Metazoa > Chordata > Actinopteri > Cyprinodontiformes > Rivulidae > Simpsonichthys > Simpsonichthys santanae. The sequence goes on from JARVLU010000600.1 coordinate 26,382,550, forward strand.
TGTTTGCTCCTCGGTGGGTTCTGTAGGGTCAATGTACCAGGTCAGCTCTCTGGTTTTGGTGATATTCAATTTAGACATGTCTTTGTTTAATTTTATGATTTTATTGTGAAATTTTTAACTACGATAGTTCTTTAATTTGTAGCAGTACACAATGCCTGGTATATACCTAGTATTTACATGGTGCATACTGGGTACATGAGTAACAGGTACTTACCATCTAAGTACCAGGTAACTACACCATACATACATGCATGCTAAGTACCAGGAAGGTGCAAGGTACATAGTATATACCTGGTACAAACCCTTAAACCTAAAATACCCTTTAGTTTTACATAATTTTATCAACTGTTGCTCTATTTTCTGAGATAAGTTGCAGAAAACAAGTGAACACAAGGAAGAACAACAAAACTTCTGTAGAACAAATGTTTTTGTAGCTGTGAAATAGTTGTAGCTGGGAGCGTTGGTGCCTGTGTCCAGCGATCACTGTGCGAGAGGCGGGGAACACCCTGGACAGGTCGCAAGTCCATCACAGGGACACATAGAGACATCCACGCGCAACTTGGGACAATATGGAGCGATCAGACGTGCATGTTTTTGGTCTGTAAAAGGAAACTGGAGAATCTGGAGAAAACTCAAACGTGCACAGACAGAACATGCAAACTTCACACAGGAAGGCCCCACACAGGGTGAACTTGCTGTGAAGCAGCAACACTAAAACCGCTAATCCACTTTGCTGCTATTTAGAAAACTATTTAGTTTTACTTTTCAATTGTCCTTATTAATCTTTAATAATAACATAATAAATAAACTTGTTGTTCTTTTTGGTTGTATTTCTCCTTTCTGTATGTCCAGCCCCAGCTTCTCTTGTGCCATAAACTCACCCACATGAAAATATGTATCAACTCAGTTAATGCTTAATCTTGAATTCCTCTGTGTTCACACTCAACTACAAACCTGTGCACTCACCGTCCCACAATCCTTTGCTGGTAGGGTATCACTAGGAGACAGAAGGTCATGCTTCATGCAGCTCTGAGCAGATCCGTCCTGGCTGAGAGGCCTTTGAGCCAGACGAGTCTAACGGATCTGTCCAGGGGCGTATTCCACCAGGCGTGTTGAGTTACAACTCTTGGTTGTCTTTTTGAGAAAGTGTTAACTTTCTGACTGTCAGGTTGAATCTGTCAGACGTACGTTGGCGTGTCACAACCTTTAGTAACTGAGGATTAGATTGAGGATTAGTGCCTTGTCATGTGACCTTTTACAGTAAAAAATGAATAGTAGAAACAATGTTCACATATGGTCTTTGTTTTTTCAGCTGACCCTTAAATAGAGTTTGCACATACAGTAGTTAGAAATAAATAAATAAATAAAAATGTAAAATCATTGAGGAATATCCCTCAGTAATATCTTTATTGATGAGATTTTTGCAGATTTTCTGCTTTATCATCCTGTAAGCCAAATTCTGATCACCTAAAATGTAATTTTTGTACTATAATCAAAAGAGTAGCAGTTTTTAAAATGATTTATTGCTTTTTGTTTTAATATAATTGTGTTGATCCTCATTTTGTGTTTACATCTCCGCTGGTTAAACCAATAAGTTTGTGATATCTGGCAGCGTTCATGGCAAACTGAAGTATCAGCACTTAATTACTGACTTAATATTGTTATGTTTGTGTGAATAATATGAAGGAGTGTTCTGTATGGACATCTTTGAGAAAGTCCGTGGTTTGAACTGAAGAACCTTCATCCTTTGGTTTACAAAAAAAAAAGAGCAGTGGAAATTTTTTAAATAATTTGTAAATAGGCCTAAAAGAAAAACTGTAAAACTTTGAAAACCCTGGATGAGGTAAAATTACAAAAAAAAGTTTAAGATCATTTAACATTTGTCTTTTTGTTCTCTAATGGTTCAGTAATATTTGTTAAAGCATTTTATTAATTTAGAACGCAATGTATTTTGTATTTAATTCAGATAAGATTTGGAGAATAGATTTTTGCAGAAAGATCTTGTAGTTACTGTATTTTTTTTTTTTAATAAAATGTTAAATAGTGCAAAAAAGAGGAAAACCACTTGTATTTTTTGTACATTGCTCCCAAGTTTAAGAATATTCCTGTGTATTTCTGAGTTTAAATATTTGTTATAAAGAGCCATATAAAAATGTACACACATAGGTTTGGTTTGTTCAGGCAGCAGTGTATAATATTTGCATGTTAAACAACCAAATCTTATTTTAAACTAATGAAAGGGGAAAAGGACAAAAATAAATAAATAATCCATACTTAAACATACAGGATTTATCAGTGCTACCACCCACCACCCTATTATAAAAACTACATCAAAAACACTGGAGGAGTCTTGTCGGGGGGCATCCTGTCACCAAAGACCTCCCATACACTATCTTCAGGGTCAATGGATTACTACTGACACAAAGAATCAGTCATTGTGAGCACCTCTTTAATTACCCAGATAAATAATTGATTACCTTAAACAGCCAGACCCACAAGGTTTACTGCTCAAACTGAATGTTAAAGCATAATGTTCACTAGTATTAGACACTGTTTTCTAAAAATGGTTTGAATTAAACCATTGTTCTACTTGGGCATCAGTTTTTAACAATTAAAACCTTAATTTCACAAAAGGGAATTGATTATGATTATCAGCAGCAGTTTAATACTTTGTACTATCAAGAGTTTTAAAATGAGCAAATAATTAGTTTCATTGTGCTACCACCATCCATGTGGCACAGTGCCACAGTTGGCAGAGCTACCACCTCTCAGCAAGAAGGCCGTCGGATGGATGATGGATGGATGGATGGATGGATGGATGGATAAAAAGTCCTAACACTGAATTTGATCTTTTCTGTAGGAGAGTTTCATCCAGGGTGAAGACGAGGCCTTGAAGGTAAAATAAAAAAAAACTGGTTTATTAACAAAAACACACAAAGGAAGGCATGAACAATAGATTGAAGAAGACACAGAGGAACAGAGCAAGATCAGCTGCGGGAAGCACAATGCACGGACGAGGGACAAACCAAATACAATAATGCAATAAAACTTTATTTATAAAGCACTTTCTAAACACTTTTAGCCACTAACACATACAATCAAGCACAACAACCAGCTTGTTCTTCTTGAATGGAACAAATAAAGCCAGGAATGTTTAAATCCCTTAATTTTTCTGCCACGGCCATTCTGACCTACAAAACCCCAACACATTTGAGCAAAAAGACTTTGTCAGGTACTCTAAACTAATGTCAACGAGCTGTGGGTTCATTTCCTAACGTAGTCAACCAATGGGAGCACGGCAGCTGTAATGGAATCGTCCATCACCAGGACTGTGCCCCTGGACATCTCAAAAAATGGAACAACAAATGAGGGCATCCTTCATGGCTTAAAACAGTGGTCAAAGCACAGTACAACAAAATTATAATAAAAACACTACTTACAAAGAATCACTTAAAATAAAATGAAAACCTTTATAATGTAAATAAAAACATTAGAAGACTGTAGTGGAAAATCTGAATAAATCTGAGAACGGCATGGAGGTGCAGTGGTTAGAGCTGTTGCATCACAGCAAGAAGGTTCAAGGATTGCCTTTTTGTGGTGATTTTTTTTTTTTTTAATATTGGGATTAATATGAATATTTTCAAGACACATATATTTGCTCCTTCTTTCTACTTCACATGAGCCTGGTGTTCAATCGTCTGTTTCTCATGTTCTCCTTCTCAGAGTGTTTTTCAAAAAAGAGATATATAGCATGTCAGTGTATGGGTTGTCTTTTTATGCAATATTTAATGTAACTTGTGTTGCTTTGTTCATAACATTTTGTCTCAGGGAGCTTTGCCGTCTCCTAAACCCAAACATACAGAACCTGAAAAAAATAATTTTATACAGGAGGAATCAAGTTTCAGTGTTTTGGAAAGAAGCCACAAAAAAGTCTGGTTTCTTTTAAGAGAAGGGAAGTCTGTGATTGTCATCATTGTATGTTCCCCTACAATTATGAAATTACAAATTAGAGGGGGGGGGGGGTGTATTAGAAGGGGTTCAAGATGGGATGGAGGCAGGGCAGCCGACTCGGAACCTGAAAGTCCCAGTTTAAATCCCCAGTCATTGCACATCTTGTGGTGTCTCTGAGCAGCACGCCCTATCCCCAAAATACTCCCCAGGCACTTTCAATACCTGCCCGGGGATGGGTTAAATGCAGAGAGCCAATTTTGCCATTATTATTATTGTTATTATTATCATTATTAAATTAGTTATCTGCATTTAACCCATCACACCTGAGATACACCCAGGTGGAGCAGTGGGCAGCTGTGTAAATGCCCGTGGAGCAGTTAGGGATTGGACACCACGACATGTGAGAACGTCTGGGAGTCAAACAGCGATGTTCTGCTCCCAGGTCGGCTGCCCTACGCCTTCCCCATCTTGTCTCCATTTAAGGCCTGTGAGCAATAACAGAACAGACTACATAAAACCAAAGATAAGCAGTGACGCAGCATTTGTCGTCATGTTGCACTGAAAAGCTTCTAACCCAAGTTCACGCAATGACTTCTTAACAAAATGCTCCAAAGATTGACCTCTGAGGTTCACATCAGCTCATTGCCTGGCTAGTTTCTGCACATAGGAGATGGAATATTCATTAAGTCACATTTCATTTGGGTAATTTACATGTTAATTTAAAAGCACTTTTTGACAAAAACCCAACAACAGTGCTGTTTCAAGAAAGGATCACACTATTTTTAAGGGTTCCTATAAAACATTTAGTTTAGAAGGCGACAATTGGAACTGAACAAGAACCAAACATTCAAATATTTTCCACACCCCTAAATATTTTCATAACCAAAATTTATTTCAGTGATGATATCTCTGTAACTTCAAGAAAACCTAGAACATTGACATGAGGTAAACAATCATTTTGATTCATGGCGTGACGATAAGGTCCTTGTTATTCAGTTCAACTGTTATCATCTACAATACACAGCAGGAGTGTGGAAACTCCAAGCACACAGTCTCATAATGAAACACTGCTGTGAACCTATAGCAGTGCATGATGGATAATATATCATGAGGTCTAAACTGGATCGTTGCAAGACGTTGATGTGGATGTTGTCATTTCAAGATTCATACAATAGTGGAGGAAAGTGGTTGTTGAATTCATTCTGTGGAGCAACAAGAGCAAGTAAATTCTAAATATGTATACAGTACTTTCAAAATATATCAGTCTCAAAACTAACAAAATACATACAATGAAAGGAGGTTTGAATGGTTACTGTGTTTAAAAATTGTGGAAGCTTTAATTAGGTCAAGTTGTAGCCATTTTGGTCAAAACTAGTCAATGATGTTATGTGATGTTGTGGATCAGCCAAAGTTTCAAAGATCACACATTATTTATCTCCTGGAGTACAGGTATGTGTTGACGACCACCTTCAGCTGATGCTCTAGAAAATATTTACTTAATATCTGTAACATTAGGTGAGTTACAAACATCTATGTGTTTCCTTAGGTCAGGTGACTGTGGCAGTCGTCTTGAGTCAGTTGTGCATGAACGTGTGTGTTCATAAGTTTCATAAAGCTGAACATAAAGCTGGTTCACAAGCTGTTTTGCTAACATTACAGACAAATTAATACACATATGGACATAAGCAGAAATAGTCATGCCTTTGGCTAAAATGTGATTTTTGTCAAAAACTGAAACTTTCACTTGTACTTAATGCCACAGCACACTACCAGCATGTTGCAGTTTAAGGAGACCACATCTCCACTATTGGCATTTTGACAGTTTTCATGTTGAGGCCGTGGATTGAGAACAAGTCTCAGATTCAACCAGCTTCAGCATTGTGTTACTGAAAGACCATATTTTACAGGACAATACAAAAACCACAGTTTCCTTAAAGCCGTTAGGCGAAAACCAAAGTGGGAAGAAATTCTCTTTGAAGTTGATAAAGTCATTGTTCAGATTAAAATACATAAAACTGGCAGACGTCCATCATTCTACTTTGTGTGTGTGGCTTTTTGCTTTGAGTTTTATGTTTTCTGTCAAAGGATTTCTCAAAAATGACATTTTCTGTGTTATATTCTGACATTTTGAATTTTAACATAACTTGAGTTTGTTTTATTACCTGAGATGTGTCAGTGATATGAAGCTTTTTTAAATAAGCCATCCATGGCTTTAGCTGCAACCTTTGGCACCTCACACATCTCCTGGCTGCTATTTTTCCATAACCATGTTATTTGCCTACCTGTTCCTGAAAATGTCACCAGGAAAGCTGTGGTAGACAGCCAGTTTCCCCTCAGCCTCATCTTCTGTCTGCTTTCTTTTTTCTTTCTTCATTTTATCTGATCATCTTCATTCTTCACTCTCTGCCCCATTCCATTCTCCTCTCATATCATTCTATCATGTGTAAAACTATCTCTCCCTCGCCTGGGAATAGGTTGACATTTGCTGTTGGATATTGTAGTCATTTGCCTTGCCCTAAAAAACCTGAACATACAGAACCCTTCCTTACACTTAAGACTGTCAAATATCAGTGTCTTTGATCTGCTATACCGTATGGATTTCATCTTTTTCTGACCTATGGTGAATTTTTGCCGACACCTCATTTCTCCCTCATCAACAACCCCTGGACCCAAGATTCCTCCCAAACAAACTTGATTCTTTACCAACCCAGGATCAAGTTTTGAACCCAGTAGGCAACAATATCTGTGTATCATACAGAGTACATCTGCTGATGTTATCCTAGAAGGTGCCATAGGTCCTGAATACTCATTCATCAACCTCATTGATGCACATTAAACACACATCCTGACCCCTACCTGGTATCTGCCATGGGAGATGAACCAGAAGTACGATTCGGTAAATAGAAACAGAAGTCCAATTCAACGAGTCTGATAAATTTCCCGAAATTTAAAATTCCTGCCAACTTTTAATTTCTTTTTATCCATGCATCCGTTATATTCTGCTTGTTCCGAAGTGGGGAGGCAGCAGCTTGATCAGGGAGGTCCAGACATCTCTTTCCACAGCCATCTCTTCCGTCTAATCTGGAAGGACCCCCAAGGTGTTCCCAGGCCAACTGAGAGACTCTGATGTGTCCTTGGTCTTCTCTGGGTTCTCATCCAGCCGGACATGCCTGAAGCACCTACCTAGGGCGGAACAGTGGAGCATCCTTACCAGACGCCAGAACACCTCAACTGGCTACTTTTGATGTGGAGGAGCAGCGGCTCTACTCTGTCTCTCCCAGATGACTGAACTTCTTAACCTGTCTCTAAGGGAGAGTCCAGCTACCTGCAGAGAAAACTCAATTCAACCATCTGCATCCATGATCTTGTTCTTTCTGCCACTATACAGAGTTTGTGGCCTTAATTTTACTTTGTTTGATTTAAGTTAAGTCTGCCCCCTCAACCTCAAATAGATCATGTTCCATTTTTAGCCTCAAAGCATTTTTTTTTTTATTTTTTTTATTTTTTACTTTGAGTCTACACATTAAGATCACTTCTGAACACCTTTCCTCATACAGATTCATCATAGCTTGTAATCATATTCATGTATGTCGGTAAACCTCACATACACAGTGCCAAAACTTAATTCAGTTTTATCTTTTATCATGTTACTCCAAAGAAAAGAGCTCGTCATTTAGGGTAATGTATTGAAACTGATAATTCCATTAATATTATATTTATTATTATTTCCTCTTTCAAAGGTGGTGATCCAAGATGAGATAACTTGTGAATTATTAATAACTCATAACAACCGTTTCACAACGTATACCCCTACATATATCTCACTTGAGTCTGAAGCTCATGACCATATGGATTACATTCATAATACATTCATGTTTTCTATACATATTTCACCATCTGTACGGTTGTGTGTGCATTATGCATACATAACTTGCATGTGTGCATGTGCTTTTGTGTTCCTGTTGCAACTTTTTTATACCTTTATCATCTATTTACCTGAGTCCCATGGGGCTTCAGTGCATAGGCAGCAGCTGTTCCACTGGGATGCTTTAGTGAATTATTGATAGAAACGGTTTTCATCTCCCTGAAGAATTAATTAGTAGCAAAGAAAACACAGACGCTGCCCTTTTAGTTACATATACAATTTACCTGTGTGGAGAAACTTGTAATACATTTTAATGATCAAAAACTGTGAGTTAAAGTGTCTCATTGTTGTTTATTGGTCCCAGATGGCTTGCTTAAAAATTAAAAGAAAACTAAAACATTTTGTCAGATTTTTTTGTAATGTCCTTACAGATTAAAATTTTATTGCTACCTTAGTTTAGGACAAAAATGAGAATACACTTGCTCTCTCTCTACAAAGCCATCTAAGTTTTTTTTTTTTTTTTTTCTGTTTTATATTTATCAGTGTTTTTGAGGCTGCAAATTGCAACAGAACTTAAAATAATTGTTCATTCTCCACCGTTTACAAACATCATCACAGCATGATGTTACCACCACCGTGCTCTACTGTGATCTTGGTGTGGAGACAGTGAGTCTTGTTAAAAGTTAAAAATACAGTACATGTATATATTTATATATATATTTTTTTTTTTTTCACGAAATATACAGAGGGACCCCCCCCCCTCCCCCCAAAACACTTTGTACATCTTTGAAAAGTAATAAAACACTCCTTGTTCTCCGCTGAGCTGCTTGTTTGGTTCTCTTGATAGAGAGGCAGACTTTGGGGAATTAATTTAAATTTAATTTAAGGCCTCGGAACAAAGAGGGCAACCTATTCTCAGTGGATTTGTTTGTTTGTGTTGTTTTCACACAACCAATCTGGACATTTTATAAAGGAATATTTCATAAATCTCCAAAACAAATAAAGGTACTTTTTGTAAAGTATGAAATGTAACATGAAAAAGTTATCCTGAAACAAGGGGTGCGGTTTGAAGCCACCTGAGTCACATGATTGATCCACTTAAGGCTGGCTGAGAAGAAGATGTTTAGGTGGAAACATGTGAATAAATCAGCTGTCAAACACAAAGGAAAAGAGAAAGAACAAGACAAGAAGTCAAGAACAACAGCGTGGAGCAGCTCAGCGTTCAAACATGCAGCATTTGTAAAACGTTTAGCCCTAATCTATCATTTTATCTGAACACCTTACTCAACAAATCACCATAAATCTGTATATAGATCCATCCAAACTGTTAAACGTCCCCATCATCAGTGAATAAATTCTTCCTTTATAGATGTTTTTATAGACTTTGTGACATTGCAATGTGTATTTCTAACATGTTCATTCAGATTACAATTTACAAAGGAATTAATTAGATATAAAATGCCAATATGAGAACCTGACAAACAGCATATTCCACTTTCACCTTGAAGTCTATATATTATGGATTATTTTAGTCCACTAAATACAAGTTTTGAAACAATGCTGATTAAAAGGCTGCATTGTTCTTTTTAGGCAAATCCTACCTGTAAACTGAGTAGATCCTGCTCCACCACAAAATGTTTTTTGTTTCTTGCTGGAGACATTCAAAGGAAGCCAGCAGCCTTCCTCTTTATCTCTCAGTTTACAGCAGGTTGGCCTGAAGCACAAACACTCGGCTCTGTCGGCACCTCCATCCACTGAACACATCATCTGGAGAAATGCTCCTCAGTCTTCTCAGGATTTTGTTACTTCAGATCCTAATCAGATGAGCTCATGCTGATGTGATCAGGGTGTGCATGCTAAGGTCTTGTATGTTCTCAGTAAAGTGACATACCAAGACATGCAAACATGCAAGCACAGATATGGAGGGTGGCGTTTTGTCTCCAATACAGTACTGTACTGTATACCGGTACCAAGAAAAATCACTGTTGACGCTGTTCAAGTTGTTTTACCCTAACCTGGGTATGTATGGGTATTGCCATCTTATTTTAATTTTAATTTGTTTTAAAAAAAATAATCTGTATGCCTCTTTTATAACTGTTGTCATTGTTGTCCATTGTTATCATTCTTTGTTGAAATCGGGTCTCTCTTGTAAATGAGTCCTTGAGGCTCAATGGGATGAACCTGTCTAAATAAAGGTTGAATTGAAAAAAGATCAGGGGTCTCGTTCTTGACCTGTTTGTTAAATAAATAAAAAATTGGTGCATCTCTGCATTATAAACATCTCTGAGAAATCTGTCAGACAGATCTCACCACAGACCTGCACGTTTAAAGATTTTTAAACATTTTTTGGCATCATGCTAACTGAAACCTAAAATAGCTAAATGCTAGCTAAAAGTAGCAAAACAGTATCTAAAAGTAGCAAAAGTCTAAGTTCAAAGTAGCAAAACACTAAAAGTACAGTAGTAAAATGCAAGCTAATAGCAACTAATATTAACTCAAATGTAAAGTAGCAAAAGCCTTAAACTAACAAAAGGCTTACTAATTGTTAAAAGTACCAAAATGCTAGCTAAAAGTTAAAAAGAAAAAAAAATCTAAAAACTACCATTAATGCTAGTTTGTTAGAAGCTCAAGTAGAAAAAGATTACCGGTAGCTAGAACAGGACTATTCAACTGGCGGCCCGGGGGCCAAATCAGGCCCATGAGAAAGCTCAGTTTGGCCCACCCTTGGGTTAATTTTTAAATAAAACTAGATTTTAAACCATAAAACAAACTTAATGACAATAACTGCTGGATATCTGGCTCCTGAGCGTTTGGCTTTCAGTAACTGGGGCCCCCTGAGCGGTTAGCTGAATAGCCCTGAGCTAGAAGCTAAAAGCAGGAAAGGGCTAAAAGTAAAAAAGTATCATGTTAACTGAAAGCCTAAAGTAGCAAAATGCTAAATAAAAGCTAAATATAGCTAAAGGCTGACTAAAAGTAGCAAAACTTTACCTAAAACATAATGTTGCAAAAGTCTTAAAGTAACTAAAAGTTAACTAATTGTTAAACGTGGCAAAGTTATAGCTAAAATGTAAACAAAAAAGCTAAAGTCTCGCTAAATGTATTAAGACTAGTTAGAAGTTAACATAGCAAAATGCTAGCTTGCAGCAGGAAAATAATAGCTAAAAGTATTAAAGTGCTAACCAAAAGTAGCAAAATACTATCCAAAATGTAAAGTTGCAAATTAGTCTTCAAGTAACAAAAAGCAGACCAACGTTGAAAGTTGCTAAATGTTAGCTAAAACTAGCAAAAGCCTAGCTAGAGGCAAAAGACTAGCTCATAGTAACATAAGGACTACATATTAAAAATGGCAAAATGCTAACTAAGTGCTGAGAATAACAAAAGGCTAGCTAAAAGTAATACATACTTAAGAGCTAGAAGTAGCAAAATGTGATAATTGCCAAAAAGGATGCAACTTACTAACCATTGAGCAGAACCAAATTGTTGTTCCTTTTTTCACTGTAAAAAGACATTGTGACTCAATAACCTGTATAAATAAAGATTGAATGAACACAGTAGCCTGTTGCATTTGAGCTACACTTTGTAAAACAATCAGTGAAGTTTTACCAAGTGCAGCAGAATCACTGTAACTATTCTACTGTTCTGAAAGAAACAAAGCCACAGCTCAGCTGTTTCTGTGGGTTCATTCTGTCCAACATGAGGAGGAGGGGGGGGGGGGGGGGTCAGGCCACCATTATACCAGAGCATAATGTCTTAAAGTGTTAGAGATGTCCCACGGCTGAACAGGACAAATGCATTCCAGCACAGAAAGCTCTGATTGAGCTGCAGAGGCGTCTTGCAGGAGCAGTGTGTCTGGATTTTTTTTAACATCTGTTTAACAAGAAGCATGAGAAGTTTGGTAGTCTGACTCATAGATTTAATTTTCCACCTAGGAGTATTTCTGCAGAAACAGGTTTGTTTGTTTGCTTCACATTTAAAGGGATTGTTCTGATGTAGTGTTGTACAGCTTCCTGTGATGATTCATTTCCTCCACATCAAATAAGCAAAACAATCGGGTCGGACTCTACCTGTATAATAAATAGGCGGTATTTTTCTGTCTACCACTCCTGAGATTTTGTGGGGGGTGCACCCTCCTGTCACCGAGGGGACACATCTTTTTTTATAGCCCATCTAACAAAGATAAGACTTTTTGACAGTAGGTCACACCGTTGCCTTAATCTGGCTACCCATCAAATGTGCCTCTGAAATCTCCATCTTGTCTTGGAGCGTTCCTAAAAATAATATCCACAACCAACTTGAGCATGAACACTTTGCTATAGTGCATGTTGCTACATGCAAAACATGGCAAATATCCTATTATGGTGAAATAACCAGTCTTAATGATGTCAGCATCAAGTCTGAATGGGCCCAAGGAAGGATTGCCCAAACAAACCTAATTTAAAAATATATAGAGGTTCATACAAATGCTCTATTAAACCTTTGTCAGTTTTGCACTGCAGGCGTATTTCAGCTAAATGTTGTTTTCCCTGCAGAAAGTACCCCAACCAGCACTGGAAGTGCTACAGCTAGCTGCTGCTATTTGCACTTGCACCTATCTGCAGAATTCTTTTTATATAACCACACAGTATAAAACTGATGGCACTTTAAGTTTTTTTATTAGACTTCACATAAAGGCAGCACGGTGACTTGGTTGGTAGAGCTGTTGCCTTTTAGCGAGAAGGTCGCCGGATCATATCCTGGCTGGAGACCTTTCTGGGTGGAGTTTGCATGTTCTCTCCGTGCATGCGTGGGTTTTCTCCGGATACCCCGGTTTTCTCCCACAGACCAAAAACATGCATGTTAGGATGATTGGTAACTCCAAAATTGTCTCTTGGTGTGAGAGTGTGAATGATTGTTTCATTTGTCTCTATGTGTCCCTGTGATGGACTGGAGACCTGTCCAGAGTGTCCCCCGCCTCTCGGCGTCATAGCTGGAAATGGGCACCATGAACCCCGCAACCTGCAAAGGAAGAAGCGGGCAAAGATAATGGATGGATGGATTTCACATGATCAAGTCATATTTTTAGATTGGAGCCGTTTCAAGAATGCAGCAATTCTTCTTCTTTCTTCTTCTTCTTTCGGCTTTTCCCTTTTCAGGGGTCGCCACAGCGAGTCATCCTCCTCCACCTCACTCTGTCCTC
>JARVLU010000600.1:26406881-26417842 GCA_031762415.1 Simpsonichthys santanae
TTCTTTCAAAACAATCTCTCAGTATGGGGCCACTGTCCTGGATCCAACATTTAACTTTCTTTTGTATCGGTCTGGAGTGTCTAGGTATATGTATTAACCTTGGAACTAGATAACTTGGAAAATGGGCAACTTTCATGTTGGTGTATGGCTGCAACTAGATGTAAAAAGGACCGCTAAGTTTAAAAAAAAAAAAAAATGGGTGACCAATTCATACTCCATGAGGCCCATTGCTAAAAATGTGGTATATATGCACACCAACACTATGCTTTTTGGGATTTTTTTTTTTTTTTTTTTTTTTGCCTCACATGATCGGGATGACCCTTGGGGTAACCAATTATCAATCTATGGTGGTCACCACTGCCCCCCCCCGCCCCCACCTTTGGCTCCATCTTTGCATATCTTGCACCAAAACAGTATGACTTATTTGCCTTTTCTGATCAAGTTCAGTTCAGAAAAACACTTGTATCAAAAATTGCAAACATTCACTATTGAAATTCCTCAGCAACGGGATATTGGCAGACTGCATGTATTTACATGTGGTGTATGAAAAATGTCTAATACAAAAAAAATTCAGACAATTTCCACAGAAATGAACCAGTTGAGGCAGAAAATCAATGGAACAAACCTCTATAGTTGTGTCAATTGATATTTTAACCTTTGACCATTTGTCAGTGAAAGCTTGTGCATGTCATCTCTGTCACGAAATGGTAGTTTTGTCCTGCACATATTAAAATAGCTATAATGGTTTTCTCAACATTTTGCATTAAATGATTAAATGATGGTGAATTGTAAAAAAAAAAAAAAAAAAAAGAAAGGACTGATGTGCCCGAGCACAATGCCTTGACAAGCGTGTGCATTCCTTTTTTTGAATAGTTATCTAGAACAGGGGCTTCACGCTCTGTTAACGTCTTTTAAACACATTACTAACCAAAGGGACTTTCTTCTCTAGATTAATTTTTTCTTCAATAAAGTTATTGTAACACATAACAGTGGATTTATAAAATTATTTTCTTAGACCAATTCATTTTGATTATAAGCTGGTGTAATTTATTAGTGTATTTCTACATTTAAATACAAATTCTTGATATATTAGCTTATCTATGTGCGAGGTAATCTTTAATTTCCTTTTTTTTTTCTGCCAGGATTTAACACTTCATTTGTTCTACTTCTTTCTTTCTTCTCATTTTCCATTCGGCTATGAAACACCAGTCTGTTCATTCTTCAATCTAGCCCATCATTTCTATATTTTAGGGTTATTTTTCACACTTTCTCCCCACTTTCCTACAGATTTTTTGTCCGCCATCTATCTTTTTCTTATGATATTCTCTACCTCACATCATCACTGCTCTTCTCGTCTTATCAAGCGTACAGTCTCCCACCCTCTTCACTAGAGCTTCTTTTGTCTACTTCAAGTTCAAGACCCTTTATATCTCTGCACTGTCAGTCTTTTTTTTTTCTGCAGCCTTTTGGTTTATTTCAATAAAAAAAGAGCAGCCAAGAGAGCTAGAGCCAAAAAAAAAAAAAAAAAAAAAAGGCCAGCAGAGAAATGATTAAGTAAATTCAAAGTTGCTGAATCTCATTTTACACATTTAAAGGATTTTAATTTAATTTACAGGGTTCAAACTTTGTTTACAAAAATGTTTCTAAACATAAAGTGTGTATAATATATTCTGAATGATTTTAGTTTCCTCATTAGAATTTAATCATCATTAATAAAAACTGAGAGACTTCAAAGAGTAGAAGAGGCTTCTGGTGAGGCCCAGAACAAACTAAAACATTTGGGATGGATGGATGGATGGATGGATGGATGGATTTTTTTTCTAAACTTTGGGTGGAACACATTCTTCTCAATAGGAAATTTAATATTTTTCAAAGCAAAACAATATTCGTCCAAATGTTTTGTGTCCCTAAATGATGTCGGGGGATATGGCAGCTGTCTTATCTAAAGTAGAATGAAAACAATATTACCTGCACACTGAAAAACACAAGAAATAGAAAAAGAACATTTGTTGCTAATAAAAGTACAAATGACTAAATGGCAAGTTTTACAGGGGAGCTCCAATATTATTTTAAATCATGACTAGGGTTAGTAAATTTGATTAAATTCAAAATACTTTAATAATCCCAAAGGGAAGTGAATTGTTGTAGCTCATCTTGGTTTCATTAGTTGATCTAGATGCTGATGGCTTTGGGCAGGAAGGATCTCTTGTAGCAGTCCATCCCACAGAGGAGCCTAAGAAACTGGCTGCAGATGCTGATCTGTCCATCCAGACCCAGCAGACCTCTTGGTCCTCTTGGGCAGCAGGACTTCCTGAATGCCGAGAAGAACTCCTCCACGAGTGATGACCATTTCTCCCAGCAGCCTGCCGAGCCCCCCACCAACATGGACTTAACTGCAGGTGCCAGGGTACGATCTTGGTCCTCCCACTGTCATGTGCCACGGTTCCCGCTACCTCCAAGATCTAGGCAGTCAGGCACTCGAGCACTGCCTCCAGGTAGACGGTAATGCATCCACAGCACCTCCTTTTCAACTCATTTGGGATTTGGGGCTGTAGTTGAGATATTATTTGAGTTTTGAGATGTTTATCAGCAGCTCCCAGTTGTAGAAAACCACCTTGTTATTATGGTTACGCATCATAACAAATGTCCAAAAGCAAAAATGTTTTCAGTAAAAACCCTTCCAGTGGCAAAGCATCCGATACCAAAGGAAGTAATCATCTCAAAAAAGCAATTTACATCCAGAAAAAAAGATGAGCAGAATGAATGGAAGAGAGCTACTCCAACATGCAGCCACCTTGAGCGGCACAATTCTGGAACTAAAGAAACTAGCAGCTGGACCATTTGAGTTGAAGCTTGAATGTCAAGCTGAATAAAAATCAACCGTATTTTTCACTGTATAAGTCACAGCTTTTTGCATAAAACAACATGCCCTGCGAGTTATACAGCAAAGCGATTTATTTGTTTTTCCATATTTGTAACCCAGCATTTGGCTGAGATTTGACAATTTAATTCAGTCTGACTTGGACAATGTAGAGCACTACCATTTGCAACCACTAGTGTGTGCTCAAGTAATATAGCAAGCCAAGATTCTCCTTAATAGGTAACAGTGGCTATTATTGAAACAGTTGGCTTGCCATACCAAGCCACCTTTGTCTCGCTCCTGAACACCTGGAACAAACGTCAAATCAGCTGCATTTTGCTGCGCCACCCAGGCAAAATGCAGCTGATTTGACCATCAAAGTGCATTTATTAAGAAAAAGTTCAACTGAGACACACCTTTGCTATAATTTCAAGCAAACAAATAATTGCTTTTAAGTGTTAATCTTGTTAAATTCTTATTAAAGTCCTCCCGTGCATGCTCTCACAGCTGCCACTTGGTAGCCAATCGATTTTTGGCACAACACCGGCCCACATTTCCGGGTTGTAAGTGGTGACGCGTAACAAATGCGACATGTCAGCAATGATGCATAATAGATGTGACTTATGCGGCAAAGCAATGGATTTATGTTTTTTTTTTTCCACTTTATTGGACATTTGTGGACTTGTGCAACTTATACAGTGTTGTGACATGTACGGCGGAAAATACGGTAAATCCAATATTTGAACAATTAAATTTCTTCAAGGAATCATACAAGACAATATCAAGAAGACTATGATCCTTTATTATAACCTTTTACAGCCACTGTCTGCCTCTTTTACATCTAAAGATACCGTTAACTGATTCGACCCTCTTCCTTACCACATTCATATCCTTTTGGGAAAATATTTGGCTCTTATAGTTTTTATATTTTCCATCTGATGCATTTAACATGACTAGAATATTTTCAAAAGTGGATTATGAGTAAAAACTAAAATTGAACAGAAAACGTTCTCAACATTTTTACATTTTAGCATTTATATAGTTGGCTAGGAAAATACATATTTCAAACATAAAACCTTTTGAACAGATAATAAGCATCGCGGCTTTTTAAATAAAGATAATGACTCTGAGACATTTGCCTAATAATAGAAGTGTGCAAACGTTCATGTAGAGGAGCCACAGTGGGATTTTTATTCTGCAATGCCAAGTTTGACATATAGAGTGATGAGCTCAACAATTAACAACATAAAGTCAAATATCAAAGGTTGGACATTAAATCAGTATTCCACATCGCCGCTACATATCTTCAACAGATTATGGTCGGTGTTGTGTAATGCACAACACGGTTCGTTTTGCAAACTTCACTGACCGATCGCTTCTCACAACTTGTGCAAGATGTTTTATTGATTTATTTATTACAAAAATGCAAAACTTGACATGTAACTCCTGCTACAACTACTGTATTTGTGTTGTTTACAAGGACAACAAATGTTCTCCAGCTGTCGGAAATGAAAAGCTGCAGGTAAAACATCGTGTGCAGCGTCGTTTTTTTTTATAAACTAAAAGTGTGGTTAAATGAAAGACAGAGCCCAGACAAGAAGAAAATCAATGAAATTGTTGAGTTAATGGCCAGAATGCGTGGAAACGCAGTAATGGTTGGAAACCCTGGGGGGTGGTGTCAGAACAAGTATCCTGTATGACTGATGCAGGTTAAAACAGAAGAAACCAGAGGAATATGACAGAGTGAGAAGAGAGGAGGAATGAGAATGACACAGTGAAGATTTAAAGGATGCAGAACGGTTGGTGTGATGAACACGACCTGAATGACAGTTCGTTCAAAGTTGGCGTCGTTGCTCTTTACTGTCGGCTATTCTCTGCCAACCTGCAACACCTGCTTTTATCTTGTTCAGAGAAAATATATATGAGAGAAGAATCATTCAGGTTTTGACCAGAAGCAAACGCAGTGACTAATGTTCAATTAGATTTTCCTTAGAAGACAAATGAGATAGAAACTGATCAACTGTGCATGTGTGAGTTTTTAGTAAAACAATAAATATGTGTTTAATTTGCATCGTGGTGCAAATGCATGACATTTTTCCACTAATAATTACATGTAATTATTCTGTTCTCCTGTCCTCTGCTTTGTTTCATCTCCCCCGACCGTCACTTCCCTGCACGCCCTTCCTCCAACTCCACCTCATTTCCATTTGACACTTTGTTTTCCACCGTAACGTTCTCGATCCCACACTTCATTTTCTCCAACAGTCTTCCTTCTAGACTCATTATCAGTTTTTTTTTATCTTCTCTCACGTTCTCCTCGTTTTTTTTTCTTTTTTTTTTCTCACAGCTTTTAAAAAGTTTCACTTTGTCACTTCTTTTTAAAAACTGTTTATGTCACAGCTGAAAACGGCTCTGACTCGCTGCACTATTAACCAGACTCCCCCTCCTTCTTGTATGCATTACTTTTCACTCTCAGTCATTTTGCAAACTTGTTTGATGTCTCTAGCCATCGCAGTCATCCATCGATAATGACGGTCGTCTTCTAATTAAATTTCTGTTTCCATCCACTCCCTTTGCTCCATGACAGAAAGATGAAGTGCTAGCAGAGGGCCGACCAGCTGTTTTCTTTCACGTCTTGTTTTTGCAGCAGCCTCAAGTCTTAATTAATTACAGTGTTAAAGTTTCTGTTTTAATATGGTTGTGCTTATCAGAACTGATAACTTTGATAAATATATTCACATTTATTTTGCAGAAGCTTTACAAAAACGATTAGAATTTAAGATGTTAAATTTGAATAATTTAAATTTCTGAGGTGTGCAAACTCTGAATGTAATAAATGGAAACAGCATCAAGGTCTTTGTTCTGGCTGGTTTTAGGAATACAGGTACTTTATTGCATGCTTACTTATGATATATAAATCTTGAAGATATTTATATTCATGCCACCAGCTTTGACATTTCCTCTCATATACTGGATCGTCTGCAAAAGTAGCAGCAGAAATACTTCAAGATACTATGTAAAGGAAATATTTTTTAAATGTTAGAATAACATGTCGTTGCATGATCAGTTCAAAATCAACTGAAAAGTTTATCAAAATGCTGAAGTGCACAAAAGCACGTTTAGATTCATGCATGCACCACTGTGTGACAATATATGTGATTATAGTTATTGTTCACAGCATCAGCGGTTGTTTTCTTGATGATGGTGCACACTGCAGCAGGGTGCATCAGTGTCAGGTTGTTTGCCATCAGGAATAGCTCAAGCAATGTTCTCTTGTTTGATCAAGATCAAACTGTATTCATCGTCTAAGGTTGGCTTCTATAGAGGGATATTTTTAAAAGCTACAATTCAGGGAACAGACTTTTATTTTCTAAAACGCTGCAAAACAGGAAATACTGACATTAGTGGGTAATGATATACAACCAAAAGCAGCAGGGCGTTGTTTTTTATTATTCGCTGTTTGGTGTTAAAAACTTACAGATCATTCTGCTCTATAATGATCCAGTAACTTGTTTTAGAAATAACTTCTATAAAACATGAAAATCTTCAAAAATCTGAAAACTGTCCGTTACAACATTTTATTTATAAGCCTCTAAAGAAACTAAAGGGATTACATTAAAACATTTGTTGGAGTCTGTTTCCCAGTTTGGAGGTCACAGCATCAAGTGCTCTGATGACCACTGGCACCACTGAATCATTGACTCTCCAAACTTCTCTATTCTCATTGGCTTTTGTTATTTCTTGAGCTTCTCATGCACATCATTACTGATGTACAGTCGCTTTAGATTGCAACGTTGACCTCCACTGCTTTCTTTTTTGTTGATCAGCACAATGTCCGGCTGTTAAGCCATCACCTGTTTGTCAGACTGGATCAGGAAGTCCCACAGTTTCTTGGGATTCTTGATTCTCCACAACCATTGACGGTCTCCCACCTTGTCTGCATGATCTCCAGCATGTGCTCAGCACAGATGTTTAATGCCACTTAGTTAAGACTTTTTTTAATGCATGCTTTGCTTGCCTGCATCGTACATCCATCTTACATTGACGTTCATTTAGTTCACGCTTATCACAGAGGATTCCGTGACACAGTCTGCAGATAGGACCTGTCCATGGTGGATTCCTCTAGAAGATGCCTTTTTGCTGCCATGATTAATGTCTCTGTGCTGTTTCTTCAGTCCAGCTCTCTCTGGTCACTCGTAGGATTTCTTATCAGCCACTTCCTTGGTGGTACACGTCGTGCCAGGGCTCATTATTCCATTATTCCATTCCATTGGCCTCTTGTTCCTTCTTTTACACACTGGAATAGTTCTGTCTGAACACTCACTTAGCAGTTCATGATTGGAGGCTTCCAGCCTGATGTACATACATTATATATATGGTTTTGTCAGCAAGGGCATCCAGTGTAAAAAATAAGAGTTATGTAAGACTAATAGGAACCAAAACAAAATATCTGAATACACCATACTGATGAACTTTACTTATTTGTGCAATATACATCAAACTATTGAATCAATTTAAATCACATAGTAACTTTATTAGTTTACATTTTTCTTTACTCTGTGAAATATTTACACCATTTATTGTCTCAACAGTGATTTAAAGTTTTTCCAGAAACATACACAAAGGTGCTTTCTTTTTTTTTTAAATGGGAAAAATTGGATTTAGTTTCACTTTTTGTTACTTTGGTTGGTCTGGTTTGCCGACTCTTTTGTTGAGTGTTATCTTTTGATTTCTGTCTTTCTGCTTCTTACTTTTCTCTTTTCCCGTGTCTCTTCCTCAGATGTGGTATCTTGACCTTTATTGCTCCTGTGTTCTCTCACCTCCTCTCCTGCTGCTCCTGCTCTCCTCCCTGAACATCTGTGTTTGTGACAGGCGAGAGAACAGCCACAGTCCCCATGATGCTTCTCGACTCCCCTTTCTCTCTTTTTTATCCTTTGGCTTTTGGCTGCTGCTGCTTTTCACTCAAACTGTCACCTTTCATTCCCCCTCCACCAACAGAGTCCACTGTACAGTATGTTTTTTTTTTTTTTTTTTTTCTGTAAAATAGTCTCCACAAACTTTTCAGTCAACTGTCTCCTTCCTCTCATCATCACTATGTTTTGGTAAAAACATGAGCCTCATGTCTTGAAGATCTTCTACCTGCTCAACGAATTCTTCCTAAATTTGATCGTTGTCCTTTATTTTACTCCATTTTAGGATCTACTTTCACCTGGAAAAACATCTTTATATTGATGTTGAAACATCGCTGAGCTTTTGCTTGGATTGAAAAAGGTTTTGTGAAATGAATGTGATAATGTTTATTACCAGCCTCTGAAGGTGAACAAATATTCATAAATTGTCTCATGTTTGTGTGGATTTGTTTGTCGACTGTGTTAGCAAAATATCTTAAGAACCAATGCACAGATATAATTTTGTTTTTACTTTGTTTATATTCAGTTTTTCATGTCTTGCCTGGATTGTCGTCATCAACTGTTGTTTTCAGCCTGTTTGTTGGTTAGCAAAATATCTCTTTAACCATTAGACAGATTTTAGTTAAATTCTCAAAGTAATCATCTACAAATGATACGTTTTCTGGACTTGCCCTAAATTATGATAGCCACCACGGCTAATAAACATTAGAAAACACAAAAAATGGCCATAACTAAGTCAGTTTTACTGGTTTTGAGCCAAAATCTGGTTTGGTAGTGTCTGACTGTAAGTACATGCTCCAAGTGCTACACTTTGCACCATATCATTACTTAAAACGTGTCCATTCTTATATCAAGATGATCATAGTTGTGCAATCTGACATAAACTTTGGCAGGTGATGCATTCCTTTAAAGCCTTTAATTTTCTTTTTAGTTTTTTTTTTAATGTGATGTCACATGTATGTATTTGTGCTAACAAAAAATACAACTTGTTCCGATCTATTTATCTTGCATTCACCTCAACGTCACACTGAAGAGTCTCTTACCCCGTTATTACCTGCAGTTAGAATTTAGACCATGATCAAACAATAAACAATATAACAACAGACACAATAAGACAACTGGAAAACTGCCTTCTTAGAAATTGCAGCAAACTGTCTATGGAGCACAATTTCTAAAAATCTATACACACACACACACACACACACACAATTCCACACACAGTTGAAAACAACAGTGGCCGTACTCTTGTGGCTGTAATGATCATTTTGAAAACAGGAGTCTGGCAGGAACAAGACGGGCAGATTCAGGTTCAAACCCCAGTAAGAGACAAGAAGGCTGGAAGACAAAGTGCGTGTGGGAATCAGGTGTCTCAGTTTGGTTGGGATGTCCAAGGACATCAAAACAAGAAAAAAAGCAGATCTGGAAACTTTGAGAACCCTAAAGGAAAATTTGGACACTGTGGCGTAGAAAGAAAAAAAAAAAAAAAAGCTAAACTAAATTGCGTTAGCCTCGTATCCCGATTAAGAAGTCCTTTTCTTTTTATCAAGCTGCAACTTTTGATTTGAGTGCATGCTGACCTGGCGTTAGTGGTCATTGAAGCATAAGTTAGAAAACTAAAAATACGTTGGACTGGAAAATGTTCTAACTTCCAACAAGGAGTGACCGTATGAGGGGCTTTGAACGATGGAGTACAAACTTGCTAACTTCTTACTTCCTGACCAACAGCACAAAAGTGTACACTCAAGCAACTCTCAGCAGAGGTGGGGGCTGGAAAGAAAACAGCAAAGTCAGCTGAGACAGCTTTCACCGGATCCACTGCAAGCAAACCAGAAGGCCCTGTTACATGAAGATTTATTTATCATGAAATATAAACTGACTTTAGAAAAGACCAGGTACAAAAAAACCCTCAAATTGATTGTTTTCTTGGCTGAACATCCCCATGAACACATGGTTGAAAACCTTCAGCAGCTGGGCTCACAACCTCCTTAATATATTTTGCAATATTCTTTTCTCACTTTCTTCTCTTTTCTTTGAAATAGTCAGTGCGTTGCTCGACTTTTCCAATCTTTGCTATTTGATCTATGCTTATTTGAACCCACTTGCAGTCTAATTTTCCACTGACAGCATCCTTTTCCAGGGTTGGCTGAGTTGAGTTTATCTTCAAAGTTCCTACAGAGTTTGAACTTCTGGTTTTAGTCGTCACCGTCTTTGCCTCCCCTCGTTTTTTAGAATTGATGTGTGCAGCTCACATGTCTGGCTCTCTTGGTGTACTCCATGAAATCTTCTCTTAACGCGTACTCATCTCCCTCCCTTCCATTTGGCTGGTTCTGTTCTGGTCAGCCACCCCTCCAAATGCACCTCTTTTCAACCGTTCCATCACATTGTCATCCTGTCTGTTTTACACATCGTCTTGGTCAGTGTCCACTTAGTTTGTGTTTTAAATCTTTATTTTCTGACGCATGTATGATTATCACTAAGGCCTTGTCCCCCTCGAACCCAATTCCTCAATCCACCCTGTCTTTTCCTTCTGCCCTTCCCTTTTGATAGCGTTTTATCCCCTCAAGAGAACCACTTTGCCGCAACGGCTTTTTGAGATATTGACGTTTCCACTGATACAAGCCTGGTTATCTGTCAACTCTGGAGCAGGACTGTAATGGCTCTGTAATTGGATAAGATAGAATGTTTTTCTTTTTTGCAAACTCTGGCTCTTTCTGTTTTATCTTATGACAATCATCCTGTCTCTTATTCGCAGTCTAGAGATTTTCCCATTTGGTTGTAATTTTTTGGACTTCACTTCATCCTTGTGTTTCTGTATTTTTTTTTTTTCACTTTCAAATCAGTTCAACCTGTCATTGACATACCAGCAGTGTTTTACAAAAGTCTTTAATCCGTCCCAGTTTCTTTTTAGTGTTGCATCTGAACAGACTGTAACTTGGTAAATTCCTTTTTATGTTTCTGTATTTTGAAGGGTTTTGAGTGTTTTTTTTATTCTATTTTATTTTTTCACTTAAAAAAACACCTAAGAAGAGAGGAATCTGTTTTTTTTTTACTCGCATTCATCAGGTGATACAATTTTATATATATATATATATATATATACAGGTTGTCCTCGATCTACGGCGCCATCGACCTACGGCGCTCCGTACTTACGGCTCCGCCCCCAGTGACGTCATTGCGCCGTTCGTTGCCTT
>JARVLU010000600.1:26431426-26461740 GCA_031762415.1 Simpsonichthys santanae
CCTATGTGCTGCTGTAGCAATGTAAATTTCCCCACTGTGGGATTAATAAAGGAATCTTATCTTATCTTATCTTATCTTATGGATTTTTCCACTTTATTAGACATATTTGAACTGGTGCGACTTGTAGGGCAGTGCGACGTGTACATCGGAAAATACGGTGGTTTGTTTTTTCTGAGGAAGGGGGAGTTTTAATGCACGTCACATATCCTGGGGTCATATTTCATTTTATGTTTTGCATAAAATAACAAGCTGAATTGAAATATATGTAAACCTGGACGAGTTGAAGTTACTTTGCTCGTTGATAAAGTTGCTCATCTTTGGCACTATTTTGACTGGGGATGACTCCAAAATTTGGAGACGTGCACCCAGTGATTCCTTTGTCCGAGTTTCATTAAAATCCATTCATTGGTTCATGAGACATTTTGCTGACATTTCAGACAAACAAACAAATACAATACACACGCAGACCGAGTCAAGACCTCTCAGTTTTAACCTTTGGCAGCAAGACATAAAAAATAGGACAAACCAGGAAGTTAGTGTCACTGCAACTTCACCTCAAAATCTAAAATTCAGTTAACAAAGTAGCTCCTATTTTCTCATAAGTACCTTGAATTAATTACATGCATGTTTCATAGAAGCTATTTAAAAAGAAACAGCAAGACTGTCTAAATAACTCTGACTTAGAAATACTAAAGGGCTCACATTTTATTATTTTGACATGTTTAATTTGAGATGGTCTTGAAATACATTAGGAATAAAATCAAATGTATTATTGTACATTTGTGTGAAAAATATGCTACAAAAAGTAAAACTCCACAGAAAACTACAAAATAAGACAAATGTCATCAGGAAAAATAAAGTTTTACCTTGTTAAAGACATTTCACTTATTTTTATACAGTAGGTGTTTCTGAGAAAAGAATTTAAGAAACAGTTTTGAAAATATGTTGTGTTAAATATGCACCTATATTCTGAACATTAATTAGTGATGACAGTCTATAATACATTTTATAATGGCTGATAAAACATAAATAGTTTGGTGGAGGAGAAGACAGATAGTTAATTAGTAATCTAACATGCCCTTCTAGCTCTGTTGGAACTGAAAAAGGTGTAATTTGAAAACAATCGGCATGGCTGCTTCTCTTCCACCTAATTAATCTTTAACTTTTTTTTTCATCTAACAACCTAACATCTTAATAAAATAAGGATAAAGTGTTCTTAGTTGACTTTTATTGAAATATAAATTAACTCTGGAATATGTCAAGTTGAAATTAAAGTGATGATTGAGAGTATGTGGGTGTAGGAGAGGGCAAAACAAGCTAATAAACTTTAAAGTCATAATCTTAACTAATGCAAATAAAGAAAACTCAATAAAGAACCGTATATCAGACCGTTTTGACATATATAGTTACAGCTACAGAGCTATGTGTGGGGTGTAGAAGTGTAGGAGAAATGATTTAGTTCACTGACGTTTACTCTAAAGATCCACACTCACGGCACGTGAAGATTACCGGCGTTTTACTTGCGAAGACTGCATTCAGGACAGGTGACAAACACAAACCTACATAAATGCATATTGTTGTGTCAAATGATAGTTTTGAGTTCTCAACTGCACCTCATTTTAACTCCTTTTCCCTCAATTAGTTGGTGTTGGACAACATAGTTGAGACAGAGCTCCAGCCTAAACTAAACATGTTCTGATTAGGTGCTTAAAGCAGGTGCGTGGTCCTTTGTGACAATCAGTGCAGGAGGGGAGTGGACATGCACCGGTGAGTAGCAGCCTCAGTAAAACTGTCAAACTATTTAGAGCCTGGAAGCTGATTTATGTGGTGGTGCAGTAGTTTGAGGTGGTTTTAGGTATTTTAGCACGTAGACCCTCCGTGTTTGTTTAGTTTCCATTTTTAACTGACGGAATTTGTTGAGTTGACCTAATGCTGTTCTGAGACCAAGTTAAACATTACCCTGATGGATGCTCAATAATAAATATTACTTTTCTTTCTTTGATCCTTAAATTACATGCATACAATTTATAGTGATTAGTTCTGACGAAAAGGCATCTTTTGGTGGTTAAAAACAATTTACACTGTCTGCACAAACACATGGTTCATGGGCTTCAAAGAGACATCACAAGTAGGCATTCAGTTTGAGATGAGCGTTTTGTGAGGCAACCAAGTTGCTTGTTTTCATGGTAGAGGGAACAAAATGTTCTCAGCCATAATAATAAAACACAATCCAACTTTCATAACTTTTGACTGGAAAATTGTTTGACAATGAGCAAACAGTAAAAATTACACAACAGCCACAGCAGAAAAGAAGCAGATGTTGCTTCTTTACTTTTCATTCAACCTTTATTTAAACAGGTTAATCCCATTGAGCCTTGATGATTCATTTACAAGAGAGACCCGTTTTCAACAAAGAGTGATGACTTGCGCCAGCTGCAGCCGTACCATTAGCCACATGTGGAGCTGCTGTCTGAAACACTTATTAGTAATTTTAACTGGAAGCATGTGGCACATTTAGGGTTTCTTCTTGTATCTTTGTCATGTACTTTCTGTGTGTTATATATGTTCATGTGCTAATGGTAGTAATATAAGTATTGTTCACAGATCACTGTCCTTTCACACCTTGTATCACTAATTAAACTATTATTAGGCTAATTGGTTGCAGCCCAGTGAGAATCTACATATGGTCTGGCAGAATGTCTACACGCTCAAGATATTTTGAATTTGCTTTTTAGGTTTCTTTAAAAGCTTATGATAAAACACATTAACATTTTTATTCACTGGTTGTTTTGCATTTAAAAAGCAAATTATAGTTTGATATATGTGTTTGTTTATTTGGACCATGACTCCTCTTGATCCAGCACGACGACCACCAAGCACCAACATCAACCGGGTTCGTTGCTTTTGTTTGTCATGAACACATCTGGCACTAAAGTCCAAAATGCTTAGCTTTGACTGGTCAACAGGAAAACTGCTTAAAGAAACTGGGATGTTTTCTAATGGTTTTTTAAACTGCGCTGCTATAACTTCTCTCTCTGCTCTGTCTTTAGACTTCATCTGAACATTTGCCTTTTCTATGCCTCTTTATATCAGAAAAAGATCTGAGTCTGGAAATTAGAATTCGCTGTCAGTAAGAAATAATAAATTCAAAATATAAAGTGGATATAAACCAGCAGGTTATGAAAGTTTCCTTTTGTACAACTTGTGTGGTCTTTTAAAATTGCAAACTCTCTCATTGATGTGAACGTGGTGTGCGAGGTGAAGAGTGAAGCACCGTGAATTTTTGTCAAAGAGTTCAGATGATCATTTCATGACGACACACAGAGGCTGCTCTAATAAATAAATAAAAAAAGAAGTATTGTTTTTGTCACTTGGCTTTAAGGGAGGGTGGCACGGTGACCCAGTTGGTAGAGTGCCTCAGTGCAAAAGATACCACTTCAAATCCTGGCCTGGGGTGGAGTTTGCATGTTCTCTTGGTGCAAACGTGGATTTTCTCCGGGTATTCTGGTTTCCTCAAACACACGTTAGTCAGACTGGTAACTCTAAATTGTCCCTAGGTGTGAGTGAGAGATGGTTGTTTGTCTTGTTTGTCTTTATGTGTCCCTGTGTTGGACTGGAGACCTGTACAGGGTGTACCTCGCCTCTCACATAGTGATGGCTGGATATGGGCACCATTGACCCCCGCGACCCAAAAAGGAAGATGCGGGTAAAGATAAGATGGATGGTTTTAAGGGGAAATTTTATTTTTAAATCATTTTGTTGAAAAGAGCTAAGGACTGAAATGGTCAGATTCTTTCTCAACGTCCACAAAACACATGTAGACTGGTTAGGGAAGCTCCCAAGCTTCCTCAACGACCTTATCAAAAGCAAAGATCTGATCCAGTGTTCCATTTGTGCATGCAGCTTTGCAAACACAATTTCATGTATTGCATGGGGTTCTAAGTAGAAGCAGGCTCTGAGTTTTCACTCCATCTCTGTTGCTCCCTTGCAAAGTGAAAAGGTGCCAAATGTTCACAGTCTGAGTAACAGCCTCTAAAAATTCCACACCCCCGTGTGAAAAATACTAACGAGTGCAATGTTGAAAGTTTCTTAACTTTTAGTCTAGCACTTTCCTTTTTCTTTCTCGCAGTTTCTCTATAGTAATTATTGAGCTAAAAAGGCAGAGGACGAAGAAAGTATCATTATGAAATGTTCTTGACTTGTTCATAATTCTTCTCTAATAATGTGGCGCAAAGAAAAGAATCCATTTTCAGTCGCCGCCAAGGCTCTGGTCACCCCTTTTAGCAGGTGAGGGCAGTTAATGAGAGACTGAGCTGACACAAGTGATATATAATGGCCACAAAGAAAAGTAATAATGTACTGACTCCTATATAATAACATAAATTATGTTAGAAATGTTCCTTTTATGGTCTGAAATCAACGTGGGGACACACAAAATAGATGAATAGTCGGTAAAAAAGTTGTATTAAAATGTACAAATATGTTGTGAAAATCAATCATTCTTTTCTTTTAATAGAACAAAATCAGGACCAAAAGACCTAATCTCACCAAGAGCCAACAGAAGAAGCAAAAGCATCATAATAACAAAACTGCTAACAGATTTCTTTATTTTTATCCTACCTCTATGGTTGACATCCTCATCATGTAACCATTGATAGATCATCAAGTAAAGGTTTATTAATTTGCTTATTTGTGATCGGATCACAGAGGGAACAGATACAGAAGGGAAACATAGACCTACTTTTACCCAGCAATTTTCTCTGCCTTTGTAGGGAATACCCAGGTCAGGGAGGATAGTCTCTCTAGCAAGTTCTGGATCTGCAGTCTCAAACCTACAGAAACAGGCATCCAGGAGAAGTTCTAATCACATGTCTTAACCACATCAACAGACTTATTTTAATGAAGAGGAATGGCTCTGTTTCAGTTTTAGCCTACATAACAGGGCACCTCACTTTATCTCTACATTTGAGCCCAGCCCTTCTATGAAGGAAGCTCATTTGAGCTTCTTGTATCTAGGAGCTGTTCTTGTATCTAGGGCTGTTTGGTCCCTATACAAGTGGTGTGAGCATTTGGTTTGCATTACTGGCAGTAAGTTGGACTCCGCCAGGGCTGCCCATTGTCATGAATTCTGTTCATAACTTTTATGGACAGAATTTCTCAGTGCAGCCAGGGGGTGGAGGGAGTCTGGTTCGGTGGCTTCAGGATTCCAACTCTGCTCTTTGCAGATGATGTGGTCCTGTTGGCGTCATCATGCCATGATCTTCAGCTCTCACTGGAGTGGTTTGCAGCCGAGTGTGAAGCGGCTGGGATGAGAATCAGCACCTCCAAATCTGAGGCCGTGCTCCTCAACCAGAAAAGGGTAGCTTACTCTTCTTGAGGGAGCCCAAGGTGTTCCCAGGCCAACAGAGAGACTAAGTCTCTCCAGCATGTCCTTGGTTTTCCCTGGGCTCTCCTCCCAGTCTGACATGTCTGAAGCACCTCCCTAGGGAGGTACCCAAGGAGCATCCATACCAGATACCCAAACTGCCTCAACTGGCTCCTCTCGTTGTGGAGGAGCAGCGGTCCAACTCCAAGTCTCTCTTGATAACTGAACTTCTCACCCTGTCTCTAAGGGAGGGTCCAGCTACCCTGCAGAGGAAACTCATTTCAACCTTGTGTATCCACAATCTCATTCTTTCAGTCACTACCCAGAGTTTATGACCATAGGTGATGGTAGGAATGTAGACCGACTGGTAAACAGAGAGCTTTGTCTTACAGCTCAGCTGCCTCTTCACTACAACAGACCGATAGAGTCTGCAATACTGCAGACGCTGCACCAATCTGTCAATCTCACACTCCATTCTTCCCTCACTTGTGAACAAAACCCAGAGATACTTGAACTCCTCCACCTGATGCAGAACCTTACCCTTGACCTAAAAGAGAGCTAGAAGATGGATGGTATCTAGGATCTGACATATGTCCTGTATTTGTCTGTTTTCTTTCTTGTCTTTTCTGTCCTTTCCTGATCCTTGTGTTTGACTCTATTCTTTGTGTGTCTCTCACTCTTATGGTCTGTCCCAGCTGTAGCTCCCTCATGTAATCAGCTTCCGCCACCACCTGTTGTCTCTCCCAACTGTTTGTCATTTGTCTGTCGTTAGTGTGTGTATACAAGTCTGTTCCTCCGGTTCCTTGTTATTTGGGCAATGTCTCATGAAGGCTCCATGTTCTGCACCACATCCTGGTTTTGTCTCCCTTAGGTTCCTCTCAAGGTTCAAGTTGTTGCTGCCACGTCAGCCCTTTTGTTTTGTTTTTTTTAATTTAAAAACATTTTATTTTAACTTTTAAACCTGAGCCCTCCGAGTTCTCCCTGCATTTTGGGTTCAACCACCACCAGAATGTTACAGGATCTTGATCTTTCAGTCATGATCCATACTTCATGACCATAGTTGAGGGATGGAACGTAGACAGACCAGACAATTGGGAGCTTTGCCTTTTGGCTCAGCTCCTCCTTCACCTTAACAGCTCGAAGCAACACCCTCATCACAGCACACAAGGCCCCAATTTGTCAGTCCATCTCCCACTTCATCCTACCATCACTCATGAACAAGACTTTGAGATACTTGAACTCCTCCACTTGAAGCAGAGGGAGCATTCCACCTGTTCCAGTTGAGAAACAACAGCTTTAGACTTTGAGGAGTGGACTTTCAATAAAGCAAAACATTTAATCCATGAAAATCAACCATAAAGAAAACGAACATAATTTTTCCCACTTCTTAACAAAAACAAACGGGTGTAAACATACTCTTTTTAAAAGTTTCTTGTTTAAACGAATTGCTAGTTTGTCCTGTTATTGGCACAGTAAACACACAGAGCCACACAAACCCAACTACTCCCAGGCTTTTTGCAGAAACACAAATTTCTCTATGGTCCTTCTGTTTTGTCCCAGACACTTGTCCATAAAAACAAAAGAACAGACCAGGCCAGACTGATTTCCCCTGCCTCTTCTGTGAAAACACACACAAACTGGCCCGACTCTGAGCTCGTTTGACAAAGAGTCCAGCAGCAACAGGTAAGTGCCAGAAAATAGCTTTCACTTGTTGTTGGTCAGTATCCGGGGATCTGTCCATCGACCTGTCCCTGGCCATCAAAACAAACGCACACAAACAAAAACCATCATACACTCACATCCAGATATTCAGACGCACAAAAACACTCTCATACACATCCAGGAAATGAAAAACGTGCAGCCAGGGAGGATAATTAAACACATGGCGAGTCGAAGTGAGGAGGAGCGGCTGAGCATCCAGATAATGGACATAAATGTAGATGTGTGTGTAGAAGCGTGAGTGTCTTGTTGACATGGTGAGTGATGTCTGTGTGTGAGACAGAGCGGACCACAGGGGTGTTTGTTGACCAGCTGTAGTGGAGTGATTGGTTTGTTCTTGAATGACATCAGCCCTGATGTGCCGAAACGACGAGCGGTGACACAGACTGAGCCTCCCTCATTTTTTTTGTTTTCCAAGTCAAGATTTCCCTCGTTGCTTTGCAGTGAACTTACGGACTTCCAAAGTCTATTGACAACTTTCCATAAAATACTTGTATTTTTTTAAGTAAATACAATATCTACATCCATTTTGGGTTAAAATTTTACACCGACATGATTTTTTAGTTATTTCCTATATTTCCTGCACACACATCCTCAGGCACGTTTCTGCCTTTGTTGCCAGAAATGACCTCAGTTTGTGAATAAACAAAACATCAGCGTCTCAGCTCCAACAGTTGAAACTCTAACTCAAACTGTAACACATGCACACAAACTGCAAGCCAGAATACATTTCCAATTACTCAATGGTTTGCTGGGTAATGATTTGACTTTGGCGCAGAGGGAATTAAATGGTTGACTTGTCAAACTTTTGCAAGGTGTTTAGCATCTGATACATTTTTCCCATCTTCACTCTCCTCCTCTTCCTCATCCTGCTTTCTCTCCTCTCTGTTCTGAATAGTAATGTCTTTGAATTGAGCTGTTCATTCAGCCAAGCAGAGATAAGTGCAGAGTAGCGGGATGAACACAATAGAGAAAATAAAAAAAATCAGGAGCTTGGGGGGTGAATGTGGGATGAGGATGAAGCTTTTAGGTGCAGACAAAAATGGTTTTGTTCTCTCTTTCTTTCTCTTGCGCTCTTCGTCTCTCTCTTCGTTGAATTGACAAGGGCAAAGGGGGAAAAAAGTGTGTTGGACAAAAAGAAGGCTTCCAAAACCAGTTAGCCCAAAGCCTCTGAAAATATTCAATACCCTTTGTCTTGTTTTATCCTCCGTTATTTATTTTTTCAACCATGAAATAAGTTTTAGTAACAATATTTTAACACTGCAGAGCTGCTAAAATGACAAGGTGGACTTCTTGTGGCTTGGTCTCTGTATGTTCTCACTATTGTTCACACACATTTTAAAATTTGTGACTTATGGTTCTGGACAATAAGTGCTGAGAAATGAAGTAGAAGGTGGCACGGTGGTGCAGTTGGTAGAGCTGTTGCCTCTTAGCGAGAAGGTTGTGGGATCGACTCTTGATCCAGGAGCCTTTCTGGGTGGAGTTTGTATGTTCTCTACGTGCATGCGTGGGTTTTTTCCAGGTTCTCCGGTTTTCTCCCACAGACCAAAAACATGCATGTTAGACTGATTAGTAACTCTAAATTGTTTCTAGGTGAGAGAGTGAATCGTTGTCTCTGTGTGTCTCTGTGTGTCCCTGTGATGGACTGGAGACCTCTTCAAACACAAGAACTGATGGACATCAGCAATTTGAGAGTTTGGTACCTGGTTCTTTCAGTCTGTAGGTTAAAGTGCCCTTGTTTCTAAAATGCCCATCTACAAAGTCTGACTTTAGGTTCAACAGAAACAAAAAAACACTGTGGGAATAATTGTGAGGAAATAGATCAACTTTCCTGTATAGCAAAATAAAAATGTGTTCATCAAAGTTCATGCTCAATAATCCAGGTACAGAAATCCAACAATGTGCAGTCAGGTCATCTGGACAGTTCCTTTTCTTTTTATTGTTGTTGAGATGTTTCGCCCTCCATCCGAAGGGCTTCGTCAATCTGAGAAGCATCTCTCAACCAAAAAAAACTGTCCAGACAACCTGACTGAACATTGTTGGATTTCTTTACCCGGATTATTGAGCATGAACTTTGATGTCTTGAACCACTTTGGCTGTGGCTGCATGGGAGGAGTCAACAGGGGAGAGGACAGGCCCCAGAAACCATCTCATCACCAGCAAACTGGTTGATCCACTGTAGGAGTGTGCTGCTTGGTGGGTAAAACAGTTTGTATGTGACTTCTCAGATTGATGAAGCCCTTCAGATGAAGGGTGAAATGTCTCAACAAAAAAAAAGGACCTGTCCAGATGAACTGACTGAACATTGCTGGAAAAACGTTTTCAGTTTACAATGTTCTCTTGATATGAGCAGAGATGCTATTTGAGCTCAAATAAGTATTTTTACACAACTGCACATTTTCTAACCACAACTATCAAATATAGATTTGACTCAATCAGTAATTATATTTTCAAGGAATCTTTCTCTTTTTTTCAGAATTAAGACAAAATTGTATGAATAAAAAATGCGAACACGGTCTGTTCTCTGAACAGGCTTGATTGCCACATGACCAGCAGGCACTGCCTTTTTACTACAAAATAATGTTTCACTCTTGACATTCCCACAGAACTCTCTGAGCGTTGCAGCCCTCTTCAAAACACCGTGCTGCCACTGAGCAAGTCACTTAACCCAGATCTCCAGGATGTGAGCACCTGCAGAGAGTAAAAGCTGCAGTCAAAGTGTTCCGAAAGGCTCCGTATGACTCATGTGGAGTTGTGTAAACCTAAAACAGGATGCTAATAACAGTGTGTGTTTTCAGTTAACCTTTCCCAGATAAAGGGTAAGGATTCAGAATAAAAGCGAGGAGCAGTGGATGTTCTGGGGCTCTGAGCTCACTGTGAACTCTTGACCATCTCTTCCTTTGCAGATAACACATCTTCAGGGAGCATGCATCAGGGTATCTTCAGGGATACATTCTTGGGTCACTAAAGAGTCGGGTCAAAGTCGACTGTTGGAGCAGTTTTTCTCTCCTGCCACACTCATCCTCATCCCTGCTCACATGTCTGCCTGGTGCATTGCTCTCTAGTTACCAACGCTGGTATTAATGATGCTTCTCTCCAATGGTTTACACCAGCTGTTCTGTGCATGTGTGTTAGATTAATAGCTCAGGGATCAGGCTGTTGTGTGCATGTTTGTTTCACAGAGGAGGCAAAAGCACAGAAGTGAAAATAGTTTGGGGACTGGGGTGAGGTGGATTAGTGGGGAGTAAGAGGTTTGCATGCTGGGTCAAGTGAAGATGCTAAACAGAAAAAAATGAAACAAGTTGTGTTTAGAAAGGAGGTCACAATCAATGCTGTATTTTGAGATTTTTTTATTTGTCTTTCTAAGAATGTTGTCTTGTTTTGCTTTTTCCACTGTGTAAAACATTTTAGCAATATTTGAACCCATCAGTCACATGTTCAACCATCACTTCACAGTCACCACGCCACAAACCTCCATGTAAAAGCCATATATATAAACCAAAACACGAGATGGAATATTCTGTCAGGAGATTCACTCCGGTAGCCAGTTATATGATCTGGCATCCGATCCACTTACAGCAGTGACGTATGAAACAACACATAAAGACTGTCATGCTACAATGAAGATAAAACAGATTGGACATGTTCTAATCACAGGTTATGTATGGCAAATGGACGAGGCCAACAGACATCACTGTTTGATTTGTTGTCTTTATTTAAAATACCTTGTTTTTGGTGTGATTATTAGCATGTGTGGTTCTAAAGTCAGAGATGATGTGCATAAAGTTGATCTGACTAAAAAGTGGCTGTTGTGAGAAATTAGACCCAAGTCTTTGTGCTGGATAGATTCAAGCAACCAAAAAATGTTTTTTTATCAACCCCTTATGAAATAAATATTTTAATGGGTGACAGAGGGAAGTATATTACATAAACAAGAGATACTTAAATATTTCACAAACGGGGATAGAGATTACATCTTTGCAATGCTACAACCCAAGCCTGGAGAGAGGATTTATATGGGAAAGACATAGGAAGTTTACAAACTTTGAAATTCATCATCCAGATTGACTCAGATACAACTTTAAACCCAGTTTTCCAACAATCTCAAGAAAAATCTATTGCACCAAAAGATTGACGAGGCTCTATAACAATGGGGAGCCAGAGCAAGTCAGGTCAATGGGGATATCATCATCATCATCACCACCATCAGAGCCAGTATTAAGCCTCATTGAAAAGCCTTGATGAGCCAGAAACAAGGGCAGCTAATTTGAAAATAAAGATCATGACCAAGTTAGACATATACTAAAGTTCCTTGTAGAGGAACCAAACCAAAAGGGAAACTTGAACCACACTTGTGGAAAAATGAAGCCCTAAAAGTGACTAACAATAAATGTGTGCTTTTTTTCATTGAAGCTTTCACTCAAGGTCAACCACGTCATAACCAACCATTTGTCTACAGCTATGTAATGTAATTGTTTTAACCCAAGTAACATACTTTTTGTGAAGGATGTACTAGAGTGTGTATCAAAGTTTAAAGGTTAGAGAACATGGAATACATCGTCTATCTATCATAAAATCTCAATAATGAAATAATCCACCCTCAATATAAATCATGGTTTGAAAGACAAACAGAAAACAATTGAGGAGCAGCTACATTTATAACTAGTGATTCCCTGAGTGTCTGTTAGCTACATCATCTTACATCCTCATGAAGCAAGCCCAACAAGCCTTGTCATCTGTGTCAGCCTTTCCATGTCACTTTTGTTTTCCCGCCTGGTCTTTGGGGGATATTCCTGCTGCTTTGTGTCGCAGTGCCTGTCACACTCGTTGTCACGGTTAGTCCTGCCACCAGCATCCTCGCTGTTGTTTCAGCTCAAGTAGCAACGGAAAACATATATTTGTGCATTTTAAGGTACTTTCATGTGTTTATTTAGTCGTTTCTGCATTCCATTTTGGTTTTCTCATGTTGCATTGCAAGTCATTGTTTTGTATGTCATCTCATCTAGCACTGTTCTGTAAAGTGTCTCAAACTGATGGGCAAACTTCAACAAATAGGAATACATGAAACTGAATGTAGCAAGTCAAGGTAATACAACTCCCTTTGAACTCCCCCAACCATTTGGGCTAGTACTTTGTAGATGTGCAACTTTTGCCACTAGTATGCATGCTCATTGCTTTTGAAAAGTTATTTTTATTTTAAATAACAACTCATATGGTTACCCAAATATTCAGTAGCACATAGGAAATACCACTGATGTACGTATAGACAAATTTATTGTTTACTGACACTAAACTTGTAGCCATGTAGGAAAAGTGTATGCATGCATGACACTCACCAATCACTAACTCTGGTTTGGTTTTGGTGTCTGTCAGCAGATAAAGTCAGTTGCACTGACCAAAGTAACTTTTTAAGATTTGCATTTAAAGCACCAATAAAGAACAAACCTCTTTCATAGCCTATGTCATGTTCATTGCTTTTCTGTTTTAGATGCTTCCTTAAAAGCTCTGACTGCTTGCCTTGTATTTCTGGCACCATTTTTTTATTTTTATTATAGTCATTGTTTGGGGGATTTGGTATCTGGCAGTACGGTGATATTATGGCAAGATTCATAATGTGGAACTTGGTAATAAAACTAAATAAAAAATTGACAAACAGGCATTTTTAATGCACTAAACTTTTTTTTTCTATTTCCTCTACAGTTGGACTGTGTTGGGTAATTTAGATGTAGACTCATGATAATGATGTTGTGATTTTTATGAGTTTGAATTTTATGGTTATGGACTGGCGCTAGGGACAAATACTCTAGTCCTTAGTCCTGAAGGTATTTGTTTGAGTGTACGTTTGCAGCTTAGATGTGTTTAATTATTCTCTTTCTGTGTGTGTCTCTCTGTTTTCACAGGCCTTCTCTGGAAACTCCAACTCAGAAAGTGCAGTTCGACATGATTTGCAGCAGGGAATTGTGGCTCGTTTCCTGAGGCTCATCCCATTGGCCTGGAGTGAAGAGGGACGTATTGGCCTCCGGATAGAAGTTTATGGATGCTCTTACTGTAAGTGAAGGCAAACACATTACCAAACGTTGTTTTTTGTACATAAAGTATCATCATAGCACTGTTCTTGTATTATTTGCACTTCAGAATTTCTATTACACTTGTCATACCTCATGCTATCAGACAGAACAAATAATACAAAAAGAGCTGTTGGCACTTACAAATATTATGAACATTGTATAAAGATAATATTGCTTTTGGATTGGATTGGAGGAGGAAATGGCAAATAAAGATAAAAGTAAAAGGTCTAATGCTAAATATTGTCAGTTGTTATGCTCCACAGGTTGGATGTGAAATACTTTATAGAAGAGAAAGATGAATTTTGGAAGGGTATGGGTGAAGTAATAGAGTATTCGCAGGGAGGAGAGAGTGATGATTGGAGCAGACCTGAATGGACATGTTGGTGAAAGAAACAGAAGAAATGAGGAAGAGATGGGTAGGTTTGGTGTCAAGGGTGGAAACTAGGAATGACAGGGTGGTGGATTTTACCAAGAGAATGGAAATGGCTGTAGTCAACACTTTTTTCAAAAGATGGAGCAACACAGAGTGACCTATAAGAGTACGCAGGTAGACTACATTATGTGTAGAAGAGGAAAGTGAGGGAAATTGGGGACTGTAAGGTTGTGACAGTGTGGCCAGACAGCATTAAACTGTTGTGTGTAGAATGATTGTTTTTGTGAAGAAAAGAAAAGGAGTAAAATCAGAGATGAATACCAATTGGTGGAAGCTGAAGAAGAAAAATGTTAAGATTTTAGTTGGATACAGGAGGACTTGAAACTATACAACATCAACAGGAAACTAAGAGCCTTCATCATGAACTCAATGGGAATGTGGAAAACAATTCTAGAGGCCTTTTCAGAGCCAATTACAGAAGTCAGCATCAACTATGGCGTATACCAAGGTGCACTGTACCCAGTCCTGTTCTGCATAGCCCTCAGCCAGATCATTGCAGAGTGGCTATGGATACCAGTTCCAAAGTGGAAATGTCATCAGTCTCTATCTGGATGACATCAAACCGTATGCCAAAAATGAGTGACATCGACTTACTGATCCGCCTCGCCAGGATACACAGCAAGGACAATGGAATGTCATGCTGACTGAATAAATGCAGTAGACTGGAATGCAAGAGAAGCAAGGTGATCACAAGTGAAGGGGTTGAACTACCTGAAGGCAACATTGCAGATGTCCAAACAATCTACAAATATTTGTAATCCCAGACAAATGGCAATCATGGCTAAACTGAAATACAGCACAGATGCATGAATCATAGTAGCACAAGGACCGGCTTTCAGCACAAGAGCAATAGAGGCCTGGTTCTACCAGATAAGATTCAAGATTGCAATCTGTGAAAAGTTGCCGCTGAGACAGTCCAACGCATAATATCAGGGTGTAAGATCCAGGCAGGCAAAACAGATATTGAACGCCATGACCAAGTGACTAGAATAGTACACAAGAACATCTGTGCCAAGTGTGGAGTGAAGGTCCAAGAGTCAAAGTGAGAGATGCCGCCAAGGGATTGTGGAGAATGGAAGGGCAAAAATAGTGTGGACTTCCAGATCCAGATTGAAAAACAGGCGATGGCTAACCAACTGGACAATGTGGTGGTCAACAAGCAAGAGAAGAAGGCAGTGGTGGTAGATCTAACAATCCCAAGTGACTGTAACGTCAGGAAGAAGGAGCACAAGAAGCTTTAAAAATACCAAGGACTGAAAAAGGAAATACAGAAGTTGTGGAATGTTACACAAATTTAGGGTTATAAAGGGTATAGTTTTATTCATATCCACACTTTTGCAATATTCTAAACAATGTTTCTAAATCTAAATGCTCCAGAAGGCTGTAGCATGTCATGAAATCAGCGCTCTGCCTCCGGCTGCACTCTGCCATCTGCCAGCGCTCTCGGCCACACCCACTTCCCCAGTGTAGAACGGCGATTTGTCACACTGTAGGAGGAAGCTTCTCATGCAACCTATGGGCTGCACACAGGTGCAGCAGATGCTAAATAATTTTAAATAATTTATTTTATCAGAATCAGATAATGTCCATTCTTATTTTGAAATAACGTGATTGAGCGAGTCTGTGAAACACAATCCGCAAAGTAGCGAGGGACTTCTATATACAGTATATATCTGTATATATGTATGTGTATGTATATGTATATTATATAACAAAGCAACTGAGTTTCTGTTGTGTATTAAAAAATGTTTCACTGCTCATCTAAGGAGCTATTAAAAAAAAAAAACTGGAGAGTGTGAATTTCCAAGCATTAAACTGCATTTTAATGAGTTCTCTCACTGTTAATCATGAGAGAAGAGTTTTTATTGAGTTATTTTGTTCTGAATTAAGTAGCACAGTCACGTGTCATAAAAGAGAAGAATGAAACCACGAGGGGCTCCTGTGCTCAGTACGAGACAACGTGTCATCCCAACATCAACAATAACCTGTTTTCCTTCTGACAGGAGGTCCAGTACAGAGTGAAGTTTGTAGTCTGAGCAGGAGCTTTGTGCCAAAATTTGGATTTCTGACAGCTTTAGTTTATCCAGCTTGTGTTATTGTTTTCATTGTTTAAAACAAAATTTAATAAATATTTTTTTTTAACTAATAACTAACAAAACAAGAATGCAGCGCATCATTTCAGACTGGCAAACAAATGCAGACACAACAACAGTCCTCAACTGTCTTTCTAGCCAACGCATTATCCAGGGAGGGGCCTCTCTCGCTGCCTCTTTGCACTCATCCTATTAAAGGCTGCCAAATTGATTTTGATAACAATTTCAATTACGGCTCTGCATAAATTACTGCTATAAGTGTCACACGTACATCTTTCATTCTGGCGATGCGGTTCAGCAGTGTGTGGATTGGCTTGTGACTTCACGTGACTGTATATGTGCGAATACAAGGGCATGCATTGTATTCAAGTCAGTCCTCAGCTTCACTGATTACATTTCCCTTGTTTCATTTCCTTCCCTCGTCAAAAGAAGCAAGTCAGTAATGATAAGGACGACAAGTTGCACGACACTTTGCACACAAACACAAACCCACACAAAAGCGCACAAAATAATTTCTGATAAAAACAGACATTTATCTCCTTTCAGGTTTATATTTTGAATATTCACCTTGGAAATAAGATTTTTGATGCTTCAGATTGTTCTATGAATAAGTCTTTTATGGGCTTCAAAACTAAAACACCATCAACAGAGATTGTTTCATAATTTTAATCAATTTTTGTATTTTTAGTAGTACTCCTCAATGTGAACTTCTCAAGCTTGGCAAATGTATAAACACTCAATCGATTACAAAACTTGAACTTGGCTGACAAACACCAGCAGTTTTGTGTGTCAGAGACAAATTTTGCCCAGTTTCAGACACATACTACACATTGTACACCAAGTGCTGTCTGAAGTGGTTACCGATGAACTTATACAATGGGAAAACTTGTAAAAACTGTTCAGCATTGTCTCTGGAAAAAATATAAAACAGAAGTATTTTTAATGTACACAAGCTTTCTGAAAGAATACACACTATGTGACCTAGTTAATAATAATAATTCATTTTAGATAGCAGCACACTGCATAATAAAAAAAGGTCTAGCATTCCTTGGATGAATGCATATCACCCACCACTTTTCATTCCAGAGTTTTTGACTGATTGTCTTGTGTTTAGAAAATATGGAGTTATATTTGTATTTTGTTTTAGTCAAACCTTGTTAATGCCATGTGCAACGTCTTGCAATATTCTAAATATTCTAAATAATGGTGTACCACAAGGTTAAGTCTTAGGACTCACTCTATTTACAATCTGCATAAGTAATTGTAGGTCAAAACACTCCTGATGCATTCATTTCTATGTCAATGATACAGTTGTTTATTGTCATGCTAAAACAGTTGCTAAGGTTTTCCATCTTCTACAGTCTTTATTCAACATCATCCAGTCAAACTTGTGTCTTAAACTGGTGCTAAATGCTGATAAATCCTAAATGTATTCCTGTTGATCTTTGCACTGTGCTTGTTGTTTGTATTTACAGTCTTCCTGATATGTTTCTTGCTGTAAAGTGTTCTTGGGTGTCCTGAAAGGTGCTTTTTAAATAAAATGAGTTTTCTTATTATTATTACATTGTATATTATAAAACCAAAGGGATGTTGTTTTCAAACAGAATGTTGGTACCGACAGTCCTTCCTCCTTTCTCATCTATAAATGTTGTTAATGTTTGTGGATTCTTACAAATTCTCGGGTATCCTGGTCGATGCACATCTCTCTTTTAAGTCTCATATAAAAAAGTTGATAAAGAAACTGAAATTAAAATATGGTTTCTTTTTCAGAAATGGATCTTGCTTAACTCTGAATGCTAGGAAATGACTTGTGGCTGCTACTTTGCTTCCGGCCATTGACTTTATTTATGTGAATGCTCCTGCAAGCTCCTTGCAGATGTTGGATGCTGTCTACCATGACACGCTAAGATTCATAACTGGCTGTAACTACTGTACCTCCCATTGCACCCTGTGTTCACTGGTTAACTGGACATCTTCACACAGACTTTACTGGTACCTTTTCATCTTTAAATCACTTTAAATCACTTCTTGGTCTGCTGCCTTCATACATCTCCTACATGTCGCTGCGTGAGTGCAGATACAGCGTGAAGACATCATTACCTGCAGCGTTCCCTCAGTGCGGATTGAATTTGGCAAAAGAGCTTTTTCTTACTCAGCTCCTGTTTCCTGGAACACCTTGCAAAAAGATCTGAAAATGTCAACTTGGACCTCTCTAAGGGATTTTAGACAATTCATAAGTTCATGGCAAAAATCAACACAGACGTGTCTGTTTTTAGTATTTTACCTTGTTTCTAAAGTAGCTTGATTTTATTTGGTTTCATATTACTTTTAATTACTTTAAATTTGTATATGCATGTTTGGCTGTTTATTGATGTGTGTCTGTGGTTTTGTTTTAAAACAGGTCTCTCTTGAAAATGAGTCCTTGTGACTCAATGAGACTAACCTGTAAAAATAAAGGTTGAATGAAAAATAATTCTTCAATCTCCTGTAATGTGTTAGCGCTCAGAGTTTGTGTTGTGGACAACTGCCAGCTACAACCACATCAGAGTTTTGTAAAACTGAACGAGTTACAGTATGGCCCTTTTTGTGTTTGATAAGTTCAGTTGGCTGTGGTGGTCGCCTTGATCTGGGTTGACTCCAAAAATTATTCAGTTGTAGATCTGCATCCAGTGCATTCTAACAATACAGACAAGCAAAACACACAGATGAGCAAAAGTATTATCAGCTACTTTGGAATTGGACAATAAAAATGAATGCAACTGGTATAGTTCATCCTAATAACACTGATGTAGTTTTTTTTTTTTTTGAAAGCAGCTGCGTCTAGTCCCACATGAGCTTAGAGTTTATGTTTCTGACAGTTGTGAACGTTTCCCACTACACCTTCACATCTGTTAGATAATAATACACACAATCAGTTAAACACATGCTAACAACAGTGAGAACATTGAAGAAGAAACACTTTCGCTCTTTCTTTATCTCTAGCTATCTCTCTCTGTCACACACACATGCACGCACCCTTCCCCTGGTCAAATGCATCATATTTCAAAGATGTCTGTCAGTTGAGTTTTGAAGCCCGCGGTGCTTTCTCATGATTACCCTGTCACTGCTCCTTTCTTCAGCGTTCAGTCAGAAAACGAGAACACATACATTTGTCTGTTCATC
Source organism: Simpsonichthys santanae (assembly GCA_031762415.1). Taxonomy (NCBI): domain Eukaryota; kingdom Metazoa; phylum Chordata; class Actinopteri; order Cyprinodontiformes; family Rivulidae; genus Simpsonichthys; species Simpsonichthys santanae. The sequence goes on from JARVLU010000600.1 coordinate 26,450,267, forward strand.
CCGTCCCTCCCTCCCCGACTCCTCAGTTCTCTCAAAATCAACGCCTCGCAAATGTTTTTCTGCTTCCCAAACAGAAGATGAAAGAGAGGAAAGGTACAGTGTGGGGCTATATGACAAACAAACGGATGAAAGAGATAAGCACAAAGGAGAAGTGGGAGGAGAAGGAGGCAGATAAATTTAGACGTGGAGTTCATGGCATAATCACTAAAACTGCTGGCTGTAGATGGTAATTCTGGGGTTTGGAAACGAGTGATAATTAAATGCAATGCCATTTTATGACTCATCTAAGACTATGCGGTCACAAGAAATGTGTGTTCATGTACATCTGCGTGTGTCTGTGCCAGAACTAGACACCATGAAGGAGACGTGATCCATCGTGCTGTGGAATTTACATGCTCATTTCCATTAATGCAAAAATCAACAGGAAAATCTATTATTTCTGAGAGGAAACAAAAAATATTAGTCAGTGTGTAAAGTAAAAAAGGGGTCAGACAAAAACAAAGTAAAAATGTACGGACTTTTGTACATGTGGAATTTCAAAAGAACACAAGCCGTATGTTACCGCTGACTTTAACTTGATGCCTAATCGTGCCATCAGAAAACATCTGTTTATGAGGACCTGTTCACACCTGGCAGTAAATGTGAATTACAGTAATTGCAAATAGTCAACTCTGATTGATGCTGCTCACATAAATGTATATTTAACAGGATTAACAGGATTGAGACATTTGTATTCATGTATAGACGTTTACTGTAAATGTTAAACTGCACTGGATCCAAGGTGATATGTGCAATGAATGTGGGATTTTCTATTTATGTGTTAATTACTTTGCATTAACCCTTTTTCTGAATCATACTGAACTCTCCCTCCTGGCTTTTTGTGAGTACAGTAGTTAATTCCTCCATCCTCACCAGTATAATCTACCTTGTGACATCAATAAAAGTTGAATCCCCGTTTCTGCACCATCAGATCCATATTATCCTATAACATGTGGAAGGTACTACCTCTGTCTGTACTGTATTATAGGAGGTGAAACTATAGAAACAAGAATGAAAATTAAACATGGAGCATAAAAGAAGAGTTATAGATACAGGAGAGAAGGATACAAGTCAAAAGAGACAAGGATTTTGATTTGGTGGAGGATGTTTATCAGGCATGCTTACTATACTTGTCTTTTGTTTAAGTGGCAAACCAAGAAAGAACTTTAGAATGAGAACAGCACGACTGTGCACGAGTGGAACTGTGTGTATGATGATCAAATCTTTCTCAAGCTGTTATGCCATCATGTCCTGAACGCTCTTCCTCTACCATCTCCGCGTAAAACCACACAAATGCACAAATGTTCTCTCCACAAACCACTTGAAAACTTAGTGATGATAGAAAGATCTAAAACATGTCTGAAGCACTTCACTTTATTTCTTCTGAGTCTGGGTCTCTTATTTAACCTCAACAATTTGGAATCAATGGCAAATACCCAACCACTCTACAGTATTTGAATCCCTAAACCACTGGGTATTATTACTCACTTTACTGTTTTAAACTACCCTTGTATTTTAGAGCAGTGTGAGAAACCAATATCTACAAGTAGACACATAAAAGATGATTTAGACATAAAAATCTGGAGAAAGTAACATTCATCAGTCTTTAGTGTATTTAAATACCCATTGGAAAGTTTGTCTACATCAATTAGGGTAATGTAAATGTCAGAAATGCAATGTAGTACTTGCACTTACTGTGAGCATGACATCTCATGATCTCTCAAAATGTGACACAGAACATTATTTTAAGTTTAAGGCCAAAATGGCTGCAATATGAGATGATCTTAGACCAAAACTCTGGCATGAAATGTGGCAGGCCATGAGCATTCCTTCAGGTCAAATTGTCACGATCCACGATTCTTTGTACATGTATTCTGTTTGATAGATGCATGGATTTGGTGTTTTGTTTTATTTTATTGTGTCCATGCTGCTGTTTATTTCTTTCTTTTCAGACTTCTTGTTAGTGTTTAGTTTTATGTGAATATTTTCTATTGTCCATTTTGTTCCATTGTCCTGCCACACCCATCTGTACCTGCTCCCTGCTGCCATTAAGCCCAGCTGTCTTCACCTGTAGTCTGGTCTTGTGGCTTCATGCCTTGTCCTATTTCAAGTTTAATTTTGTTTACTTTGCATGCTTTGTAGCCATCTTTTTTTTTTTATTGCTAAATGCTCATTTCAATTTAAGCTCCTTCTGACATTCTGCATTGTTGGGTCCTGTTGGGTAAAACTATCCTGGCATTATCTACACACACGAGAACAGGAAAAGATTTTCAACCCAGTTTACTTGCAAGGGCAAAGTTCACATAGGCTTACACAGATGTTACACTGAAGCCCTGGTCATGAAGATCTGCATTGGACTGCATGTCAGGATCCCCCCCTTTTTTTTTTTTTTTTTTTTTTTTTTTAATAAAACACGCTTATCAGCTCCTCCAGACTCAGAGGCGACCTTGGAGTACCAGCTGCACATACATTATCAAAGCAGCTCCTCATTCAGCTCTCTCTAACTCAAACACACGGTTCATGGGCAGTTAACAGTTAGTGACAAACATCCTTGACCTTGACCAAAATTCCCCTGACAGGTCCTTCCTTCTATAAACTGTAACAAAAATTTTGTACAAAGTAGGAGTTATTATACTTCTATTATACTATATATTTCATACTTTTAAGGGATGGTAGATGTAAAGAGGTAATCAACAGCAAAGTCCAGTTTTTATTTACTACCATTTAATTTGTAATGCTTGTATTAAAAAAATGTACAGTAAAGTATAACATTTCAGTATGAGGTTGTGTCATTAATCTCTGTGTGTGTGTGCTCGTGCATATTGAGTAATTAAACTCAGCAATCAATATTTTAAGTTACTCTAATCATATGTCTGCTGCTGGTCTCTTGCAGGGACAGATGTTATCAACTTTGATGGGCAGGGGGTAATATCATACAGGTTTAAGGTACAGATTTTGTTTTAATCAATACTTTGCATAGAAACAATTATTCTACTACATGCAAAACATTGTCAAATCATTTAAAGTTCAAAAATTTATATTGATATTGTGCCATGTATGTTGTAAATAACCTTGCATGGATGGCGCTTTCATTATTTGTGCAGGTTAAGAAGATGAAGATCATTAAAGATGTGATCGTCCTGAGGTTTAAGACGTCAGAAAGTGAGGGAATCATTCTCCATGGGGAGGGTCAGCAGGGAGACTACATCACCCTGGAACTTCGCAAGGCCAAGTTACAACTGCAGATAAACCTGGGTGAGCATCGAATGTCTTCACTCATAAAACTAAAGAAGATAACTCGTTCTCTTGCTGAATGGAAGAGAACATTAAATGTAGGTATCTTTGTATCAGTCATGTGACCAGATAACAGTTAAAAATGCAAATATATTTGTAAAACCATGATATTAAAAGGAAGTTGATTAATATTGGTATTAGAGAATCAACAGTAATTATGCTTATTACCCTTTAATAGGATAAGATCTTCAGAATTTCCACTGTTCCTCTGGAAGTTCTAGAATTGAACCGCTGCATGTTTGAATAGCTCAGTTACATTCATTCAGATATTTTATTTTTGGAAACTTTAATTCCTCTTTTTCTGGATGTAAATCACTTTTCTTTTTTTTTTTTTTTTTTTTTTTTTTTTTTTGGGGGATGATTGTTTCCTCTGGTACCTGATGCTGTGCAGCTGGAATGTTTTTTACGGAAACGTTTTCACATTTGTACATTTGTTGTGATGCGTCATCATGACAAGTTGTTTTTTTTAACATCTGGAATGATTAACATCTCAAAAGTGCAGATAACATCTCAACTACAGCTTCAAATCTCAAATGAGTTGAAAAGGAGGCTCCGTGGATGCATTCCCATCTCCCTGCCAGCTTTGCTCAAGTGCCTGACCACTGAGGTCCTAGAAATGGCAGGAAATGCGACTCGTGACAGCAGAAGGACAGAATCATCCCCCGCCACATGCAGCCAGTTGTCCACAGCGATGAGGAGCTCGGCAGGCTGCTGGGAGGAGATCTGCCTGGTATTCAGGGGTTCTGCAGAGGAACTGAAAGGCCAGTCAAGTCTGGATAGATGGATAAGACGGCATCTGTGGCCACTTTCTTTGGATCTGCAGTGGGACTGACCTTTATATGAGATCCTTCCTGCCTACAGCCATTAGTATCTATAACATTTCTTAATGAAACGAGGATAATGAGTTGCAACATTTCCATTTTTGACTAATAATGTAATTTTGAATTGAATTGATTTGAATTGGATTAAAATCAACATTTTAACCTATACTGGATTGTTGGCTCCTGTGAGGTAAAAATACACGATCCAAACATGTACAAGTAAAGAAATAAAAAATAAAATAAAAAAATACATGAAAGTTTGAACCATCGGTTGTTGCCAACTTTTTCTTTCTGCTGATCCCTTCTTCAGGGGTTACCACAGTGAACTAACTTACATAAAAACTTGGAAATTATTTTTAAGCCTGATGCCTTTCCTGACACAACCACAGACCACTGAGCTACCACAGCCCTCTGGAGCAGAGGCTGCTATCTAGGGCACCCAGGGAGTAGATGGTGGGGGTTACGGGCTTTGCTCAAGGGCCCAGAGTGGGGCAAATGAGGGTGTTTAACCTTTCCCACCCACTTTTTGATGTTGTTCGTCCAGGGGATTGAACCGTCGACCTTCTGATCACAGGCTCTCCTGCTCTAGCCTCTGTGCCACCAACTAGTTAACTAATTGGGGCAGCTGTGACTGAGTGGTTAGAGCAGAGTCGTCCTCCAATGCAATAATTGGGTGTTGGATTCCACCTGTAGTCACATGCCAAAGTGTCTCTGAGCAAGACACTGAACCCCTCATTGCCTCCAGTGTGTGTCCCATCGGTGTATGAATGTGAAAACACTGAATTATTTGTATAGATTTAGTAGAGTGCTGTATGAATGGGTGAATACAGGCACAGATTGTTTTGTAAAGATATTTTAACATCTGGATAAGATAGTAAGGTGCTAAGTACAGTCCATCCATTTATGTAATGGACAAAAACAATAAGGCAGTCTGTGTAGTAAAATAACAATTTGAGCCATTGTTTTACCTGTTCGTTATACCTGTCATATTCAAAATATTTTATATTTTGCATTCTAATCAATGTGCAGTTCCTTGTATATAAATCCTGCCTCGTCTCAGCCCTGTTGTTGTTTTTTTTTGTCAAATCTACATTTTTAAAATTACCTGCCTTCCTTCCACATGCTGTCTGCATTTTAGGGTCTTTATCTCCAACCACCCCACTGTCACAGTCCTCTGTGGCATTTCATAACTCTTACATCTGAATGTTTTTTACAGGCAGTAACCAGTACGGCTCCATCCTGGGGCATACCTCCGTGACCACTGGCAGTCTCTTGGATGACAACCACTGGCACGTAGTGATGATTGAGCGCTACCGTCGCAATGTCAACTTCACCTTGGATGGACACACTCAGCACTTCAGAACCAACGGAGAGTTTGATCATCTTGATTTAGACTATGAGGTAAAGAATATGCTGAGTATTATGTGCCACAGAAAATAAAAATAAAAATGCCTTCTTGTAAACAAAAGAGGAATTAAATAAGTGTTATTTCCAGGTCGTAAACGCGAAAGGGCAATATGCCATGTTCAGATGTACAAAAGTAGGATTTAAACTTTACTTTGGTCTTGTGGCAACTTTTCCTGGGATGTTAAGCTAAAAAGACCTCATTGTGGACAAATGACTGTCACTTGAACACAGATATCAGTTTTATATTCTTTCAAATATAAGAAAGAATTGAAAAGTCAGGGGAAATTTAATTAAAACATCATCTGATTTAATTGTGTGTTTCAGATTTGCAAGCAACATGTTACTTTAAGTGAATAAAATGTTTCTGGATAGCAGCACTTAGCTTATTTAGCAGCAAAACTGTTGCTCTGCAGTTCAAATATCTGTTTTACTGGCACTTTTGTGTGTAGTTTGTGTTTTTTTTTTTTTTTTTTTTAATCGTTTTCTCCAGAAATGTTGGCAACCTCGTTAAAAAAAAAACATTCATGTTAGGTTATAATCAGTTTTTTTTATTAATGCCATTTAACATTGAACACAGTCTCATAGTCTCTCCCACAATGTAGCTGCTTGTATTCATGCTGCGAAGTTGGAATGAGTGCAGCCTGGGTTCTGGGTTTTCTTTCACGTACGTTTGCGATGCTCAATTTGCGTTTCTAAATGTGAAAATGGAGACGAGCTTCAGGCGTTCAGAAACCTGAATGAAGACTGCTTCAGACTAATAAAACTGTGTCAGTGCTCTGCAAACTGTGAAACTTAATGTGAGCACTTTTCAGATAAATCTAAACTCCTGCAAATAACTTGGAGCTGAAACACAATTCATTTCTAACCTGTGAGGAACTCTTGCTCATTTTTTTTTAGACTTTCTTGTGGCGTTTAATTTTCCTCACATTCAGCCTCATTGCTCGTCTTTACTGATTTGTGTCAGCGTTTAACTGTCTCACCCCTGGTAGTCAGTACAGTACACTGATACCACACAGGAAATTAAATATTGGCTTCTCAGTGTGCTGCGGTTCTAATCCATAAAACTCACATAATTAACATCAGCCAGTAATGGAATGCAATGGGTTCAGCCAACAATATAAAAAACAGGAAATTGATTGTGGAATGCATGTGTGTGTAAGAGTGTGTGTATGGTGAGTCTAAAAGGGCACGTGTTTGTTTTGTGTTTGTATCGACATGCTTGGGTGTGACTGTGTGACCTTTACTGGATGTTGCTGATATGCTTGATCTGTTCCCGTGTTAAGTGGGATGCTGAGAAACGGGCCAAGACAAAGCGCAGTCCAATTAAAACTGAAGCTGTTAAATTAAGGCATCTTCAGGGAAATCTATACAGCCGGATGTGGTGCACCAGGAGGTTTGTGTCTGTGGTGTGTCCTAAGTGCGTTCCGATTAAATCGTTTTACAAACAGCAAAACTGTGACCAGCCTTTACGGAAAGTGGACCACAGCGCTCCACTCTGCATCTTGAGCATTTCCTTTTATTTATTTATTTATTTATTTATTTACTTATTTATTTATTTATTTATTTATTTACTTATTTATTTATTTATTTTCCTCTGCTTCCATTTTGGCCTAAGAGTAGACTGGATATCCTGGTGAATCAAAGTCCACCCTTGGCAGTAATTACAGAGACAGCTGGAGCATCACCAAAGAGCCGTAAACAACGCAAACATGAACAAAAATGGACGCGCTGACAGATGGACGCATTGGGTGGCAGTTGCACACTTCATCTATTAGCTTTGCTTCCTTTAGGGCACATAGCTGTTTTTAAAAGGAAAAAAAAAAACTCTGAACACATGTATAAGTGTAGAAAAAACATGAAAAACGATTTTACATGATCATTAGTTGTGTGTCCTTTGGCACTTTCCATCAGATGTAGATTTATTATTATATGTCCTCATTTTAGTATTCTTCTCTTTGCATTTGTTTTCTACTCACCAATGTCTTCTTTCTGTTTGTGCTTTTTTTCCTCTGAAGGCCTGGAGTTTTTATTTATTTAAAAAAATGTATATTTCACGGTTAGTGGGTTGCAAGTCCAGTTTTGTCACCTTGTAAATTAAATTAGCTAAAGAGATTCTGGCTTGTTATTGATGTGATTTTGTGAAGTTGAAATGACAAGAAATTTTGGGGGAGTGGTGGCACAGCGGTTAGACAGTAGACCTGTGATTGGAAGATCGCTGGTTCAAGCCCCGGTACCGACAACAACAAAATGTGGGTGGAAAAAGGTGAAACAGCCACACCTGCCTCCACCCTCATTCGCCCCACCCTGGGCCCCTGAGCAAGGCCCTTAACCCCCACCATCTGCTCCCCAACAGGTCTCTCTTGAAAATGAGTTTTTGTGTCTCAACGAGACTAACCTGGATAAATAAAGGGTAAATGAAAAAAAAAAAGAAAAAAATATATATATATACTTTGTATATAATATACATATATAGATAGATAGAGAGAGTGAGCTCTGGAAACAAAATGTTCTGAGTGAAAGGAAGAGCTGGATGTTGTTCACCAAATATGAAAGCAAACTTCATCAAGGAGTGAAAACAACAACAACTTTATTCATTTTTTCATTTATTTTAAGATGCAGACTTCAGTTTAGAGGCAACGCATTTTTGGCTATTACATAATTCTTCTGTTTTCTTAAAATTAGGCCAGTGGTACATAAAATATTTTGCTAACAGACACCCACTCACTCACATGTGCAAAAACATTATCATTTGCCCTTGCAAGAAATGAAGTGAAACATTCAAACAGTTTTTACACTGAATGTTTAGTTGTTTTTCTTTTTAACAACAGTTTTGCTTCAAATACAATCAAATTAATTTGACAAAAAATAAAATAAAATAAATAAAGTCAACACTTTTTCTGTCCAGGTCTCCTAATACTAAATGCTGTGCTGCACGAGTAGTCGGCTGTGCAAACAGCACTCAATTCTTTCAGTAATATGTTAATTGTGGTTCATCTAGTTATAATATGTGGGTAGTCTGACACACCAGTAATTACCATTTTCTATATGCTTCTTGGTGGTGCAAGGGCTCATGGGAAATTACCAGGGTTAAAGGTCCAGAGAAGAGAACTCCATGCTGAGGGTGACCCAGAATGAAGGCGAAATAGCTGCTGGGGAAAACGTCTGCGACTTATAGGTTTCAGGATGATCGAAGTCATAGGAGAAGAAGCTCATAAAATGCATGTTCATTATCCACAGAATCACAGAATTTATCATGAAGATGAATGAATATTATTCATAGGTTAGTGTAGCTTTCAAATGTGGTGCAATATCTCCACCTACTGTCCAGATGAAAAGTAAATGAGTCAGAGTTGTCTCATTGAATTTTAATTACTTTGTTACAATATTTGCTTTATGTTCTCTTTATTGTCCTGTAACAATTTTAGAGGCATTTCACTATTAATTGTCTCCTCTGTACAAATATAAATGATAAAAGTTTACCCTGACCACATTCTTAAAGTTGTTTCAGGGTTTTATACATAACATGGAAATTTGTTGAATTGCCCATTGCCCTTTTTCAATGTTTTACTGTGTTTTCATGTGTTATGCATTGTTGATTTAATTTTTTTACTCGTGTAAAGTGTCTTTGAGTATTTAGAAAATTGCTACACAAATACAATGTAATATTATTACATATTATTATATCAGCCCACTGGGTTTCCTGTAAGACTTTTACACTAAGTTTATTTTTATGTTCAACAATGTTCAGTCAGGTCATCTGGACAGTTCCTTCTCAACCCTGAGTTACCTCAGAGTTGAGATGTCTCCAAGCATCAGGTAAATAAAAAAAAAAAAAAAAAAGCATTAGGATGACTTGAGGAGCATCTTGAAGGTTGTTTATTATAAAGTCATATTTGACCACATTCAAGTCTCCACCTATTATAATATGTTCAGTCGAGTGTGTAGATTGTAGATGTTCTATATGTGAAGTAATCTTCTCTTAGAAACTTTTATTTTCTTCAATGGTATCAGAGCCATAAATGTTTACTGTCCAGATGACCCAAGTGAACATTGTTGGATTTCTTTTCCTGGATTGTTCAGCATGAACTTTGATTATATTTTTATGTTGATGAATGGTAAACATATTCTCAAACTCTTTAAAAGGACATTCTGTGCAGTCTCATGCATTATTGCCATTTCTTGGATTATCTGTTAGAGCTTCAAGTATGTCTTCTGAATGACTTTCAGCTACTACCACATTATTTTTTAGTTCAATGTCTGTGAAAAGGACTTATATCTATAGGATTTATGGCCATTTTTGTGTTTGCCAAAGGCGATCACCAGGGCAGCCATCTTGAATTAGGTTGACTCCAAAAGGTCATCTATACAGACATTGTTTATTTTGAGAGTGTCTTTGAAATATGTCCACTGGTTCATGATATATTTTGCAAACAGACAAACAAGGATGAATCCCAGTATTCAATGCCAAGGTTTTATGCAAAAGCATTCCAGACTGCTTTGTTCAAAATATATGATGGGGGGCAATGCTCAAGCTCTACCACACCTAGTTTTAGCACATCTGTAAACTTGTTTGAGTTATTGTCACTTTTGTGTATTCTCATGTCAGTTAAATGTGGCAAACTTCTTAAAATATGTTGATTCAAATAGTCGTACCCGAGGAGCACTTCCTGGGTGTTTCAGTAAAATCAACCCAGTTCCATAAAATATTTAGCTAACAATCAAACAGACTTGGCTCGAGTACACAAAGTTTTGAACAAAGAGTGGACCGGTCAGCGCTCAGAGTATGAGATGATACAGTTTCTAGGACGAGCAAACCAAGTTTTAGCATGATATGTATAAAACTAACAGAGGTATAGTAATTTATATGTTGGCTGGGAAAGCATTGTTGTTGGGATATATTTTCATATGATATTTGCTGTTAGGGTGAGGTTCTGAATCCAGTGGAGGAGTTCAAGCATCTCAGGGTTTTGTTCACAAGTGAGGGAAGACTGGAGCGTGAGATTGACAGACGCATAGGTGCAGCATCTGCAGTATTGCGGACTCTGTGCCGGTAAGATGTGGTGAAGAGAGAGCTGAGCTGTAAGGTGAAGTTCTCTGTTTACTGGTCAGTCTACGTTCCTATGGTCACAAGCTCTGGGTAGTGACCAAACAAATGAGATTGTGGATACAGGCAGTTTCCTCTGCAGGGTAGCTGAACTCTCCCTTAGAGATAGGTTGAGAAGTTCAGTTATCTGGGAGAGACAAAGTAGCGCCGGTTCTTCTTCATTTCAAAAGAAGTTGAGGTGCTTCAGGCATCTGGTAAGGATGCTCCCTGGGGCGCCTACCTAGGGAGGTGCTGCAGACATGTCCAACTGGTACGAGACTCCTGGGAAGACCCAGGAATGTCTCTCCATCGTCTTGTCTGGGAATATGGCATCTCCATATGGGAATGTCTTGGAATCCTCACAGAAGAGCTGGAAGAGGTGCTGTAGAAAGAGATGTTTGGAGCTCCCTGCTCAAGCTGCTGCCCCCATGACCTGACTTCATAACAAGTGGAAGACAATGGATGGATGGATGCATGGATGGATGGATGGATGGATGGCTTCGTTGTTGTGCTTATCTTGAATTAAGTTTAAGTTGTTTGTGTATTCAAAGAACTTCTTCTGGAAGTTTCATAAAAAAAAGTCTAGCAGTTCACAATCTTTTTGCTAACAAACAAATGCACAACCACATGTGCACTAACACACAAAGGCAAAAATGTTATGGCTCTGCCTTCCAGTTTGGCAGAGGGCTAACAATCTTTTTACAGTTACTGATGATCATAAGTAAAATCGGGCAGGACGTGTATTTCATGTATTCAAGTTCAGCGTTCAACTCTAGTGTTTTGATTTTTACACTTGCTTTTCATTAGTAAAATAAAAACAATTACTTTAT
>JARVLU010000600.1:26468306-26478531 GCA_031762415.1 Simpsonichthys santanae
GAACTAAGAAAAACACCAACTAAAAATACACTAAGCACTAATATCATAGAATAACATTACTCCAAACAGCAGCACTATTTTTACAGTAGAGTTGCCGAGATAAGGGAAGTGTGGTGATGTAGAGGTGATGCATGTGATGGAGTCAGAAACCTTCTTTAAGATGATCATGGCATTCGAGCTATATGTTGAAGTTCACTTTGGAAACATTTTAGAATTCTACCTGTGATGACTAAAACATCTTCCATTTTTAGTCTTTTATTCTTAGAAAGAAATTGACTTGTAATTATCCTTGTTTCCATTGTTCCCAGTTGTTTTATAGAACTGTGGCTTTCAACTTGTTTTTAAATGGATCATTTAAAAGAATCTGGTGTGGCAAAAATAGAACGTCCATCCATTATCCTTACTCGCTTCTTCTTTTTATGGGTCGCAGGGGTCACGCATAATAATTACAATTTAGCCAAAGTTAGAAAAAAACTTCTAAATATTATTTTTTATTAAATTATGTTTATTTACAGTGTCAAATCACAACAGAAGTCGTCTCAGGGCACTGAACAGAAACATTCACATAGCAATTAGCAAAAGTTCTAAAGAAGAAGGCCAGCAGACTTGTTGAACCTTCACGTCATCACAGTCTTCCATCCTGAGCAAGTACAAAGGAGACAGTGGAAAGGAAAAACTCCCTTTTAACAGGAAGAAACCTCCAGCAGATCTGGGCTCAGGACAAGTGTCCCTCTGCTTCGACCGGCTGAGTTTGAGAAGACAGGAAGGAGAAACAGACAAACACAGGTCCAGATGTTGGTGCAGGTGTACGTCCATTGGAAGAAAGACAAAAATGTGTTAAGATAGAAATAATTACAAATTCAAAACAGGTAGAGCAGAGTGAGTAAAGAAATGTGGTTAGTTTGTCCTCCAGCAGTTTAAGAGCAGAATAACTAAAGGACAGCTCAGGAAACCCAAGCCAACACTAACTATAGGATTTAACAAAAAAAGAAAAGTCTTAATCCCAGTCTTCAAACTGGACAATGTGGAAGCCTCATGGACAAAAACTGGAAGTTGGTTCCACAAGAGAGGAGCCTGATCACCATTCTGCTTTTGGAAACTCTAGGAACCACAAGTAAACCTGCAGTCTGAAAGTGAAGTGCTCTGTTATATCACCTTTATTTATGAAGACGATGGTAGATAAATTCCCATAATTCAGCATGTTTTCAGCTGTGTGGTGTTTCATGACTCAGAAGTTCAGAAACTGGATCATTGCAGACATTCCCTGCTCAAACTGTTGATGAGGGAAATGTAGGCATTTAGGAATACAACTGTTTATAAGCACTAGCTTTTGCTGTTATGAATTGTTGCACTAAAGTGTGAACAGCCTCTGTTAGGTCCAGTTTAAGGTCAATCGTCTCTTCAGCTGTTTAACCACGAGGCTCCTCCTGTCCCACTGTCTCAATCTCTCACTAAACTATTGGCACAGAATGAAGTGATGATGTTTTTCCTGCTGAAATGTTTGTTTCAGTGGTGTTCTATCTATATGTGTTGGGGAAACAGTATTTAGGTCTGGGACAAACAGATAAATTATGAACAATTTCATGGATTACTGTTATAAGAAATTAGTTTTCTAAAATATGTGAAGATATGAGAAGAACAAAACCGACTGTATGGGTTTGGAAATGAGGCTTAATCTTTCATGCTATTGAAATTTGCTGAGGACTTTGTGCTGGTCGTTAAATGTAATACCACTGGTTTAATCAGCTCCTTTCAAGTCTTGTCTACATGGACACATAGTTTTTTTAACAAAATAGCCTTTTTGTTTGTTGTTACAAAAATATCTTCACAAACACGGCATCATTTTTTTGAGAAATCTTCTTCCACACAGAAACGCCAAAGCAGTAGTAACTGTGCCAGGCTGGGTGTGACGCTGCAATGTGACAAAAATACGCCAAATATTGGGAATGAAGCTCGGAGCATGTGCGTGAAGCTCACACACTGAGTGTGAGATGTAAACGCAAAGAAAACACTGTGGCTATGACATCATAATTTTCAAAATATGGTGCTTTGATGGTTTACAAAAAGTAGTATTTTAAGATTCTTTTCACATTAGCACTCAGTTTAAAAACACTTGTTGAAGGGCTACTAAAACATTGTTTCCATGTGGATACAAGGCTGAAAGGATAAACAAATCAGCATTTTATTATATTCACAGAAGTTATCCCCATGTGGGCGGGGCCTGAATGAATTCTATCCTGCCCTCCTTCTTTGGCATCATGTGTTCAATAACAAAAATGGCATTCGTTGAAATCTGATACAGAAAACCTTCTGCTGTTGGTTTTTGAGTGTGTTAAAGAAGCCTTCATCTGATCGGGCTCTTGATTAATAATCAAAATATTGGGAACCATCATTGTTTCCATAGAAACTGAGCTCACTGTCTCCATTGTTTTCTGCAGAGACAAGGAAATCTAATTTTCTGAGAGGTTCTCATGCCAAAAAGTGAGGAAATATGTTTTTGCACTCGACGGTGTATCAGCCAATCACCAGGAAGCACTTTGTAAATAATCTTAATGGAGTAAATATGTTGCTACACTTTCAAAAAGCAGCAGTTTTTAGGCACTCCTGCAGTTTCCAACATTTTCATTTTCTTGTCATTTTGTTTAAAATTCACTTTCCCTCCTTCTCCTTTGTTTACTTGCCTTATTTTTTCATTTTTGTCACATCTGCAATTTAATGTATGAAGAGTATCTACTGTATTTTTAGTCACAGAAGAGTTTTGTGTTTTTAACACTTTATTTTTACCTTGTTTTTTAAGAGAATAAATTAAATATATGCCCCAATTTAGTTACATTTTGCCGATCAGCTCTTTTATCAGCAAAGTGAGGCGTCACCCCACAAAATCAGTTTGTCAGAGTTGTGCTTCTTTGCAATTCAGGCAGCACAAGCATTTATTTCTTACCTCATCCAAAACCCACTTCTTCTTTTGTTATTTCCAGTGTTGAGACTGCACGTGTGTGAGATTGTTCTTGCATGCTTGTCTTCACACCCATCGCCTCAGCTTGAAGTAAAACGATCAGTTTGAGTTGCAGGATTTCTATCAGTCACACTTGAGGCCACTTCCACCGTCCGAACAGGAAGCGTGTGGCGTTACAATAATGGAAACGCCTAAGGCGCAGTTTTAAGGCATAAAAAAAACTACAGCCACTGCAGATTACAACGCCATCCTATTCTTTTCTACTGGAGTATGTGTGTCTGTATTTACATGGATTTGCATTGTTCAGTGTGTGTATGTGGGAGATGTTCGGGCCAGGCTTAATATGACATATTCAGAGGTTTTGTGTGCTTGGCATACCGCTGTCTGTGAAGTCGTGCAAAGCCCTTTGAATTGCCTCAGAGGCCGTAAAATGTAGGAGTTGAGATGCAGAGAAAAACAAAATCATGAATCCTGGCCGGCCCCATAAATTTAAAGGCAGACAAATTTCATTTTTAGCGTGTATACGGAATCAATACGTAATGAAAACGAGAGAGAGACGAGGGAAAGAGTTGGAAAAGTGGAAGCAGAAAGAGGATCTGAATGGCAAAAGTTGCAGGAACGATATGCCCTTTACAGTCGTACAATAAACCTCAGGCTCGATGCTAACTGGTTGGACGTTAAACAAAGAACTTCAAAACATTCTGAAATATACTGTATTTTAAATCTGGCTAATCTGTTAGCCCCGCTAATATTTGTGAAGCCACTCTTAAGTCATATTTCTGTGTTTAATGGTCCAATCTCAGACCAACAGAGAAAGCCTGGGAGCGTTAAGAAAAAAATAAGACTTTGAAATGTTTGTATATAAATATATAGAGGATTTAAATGTTGAAATTAGATTGAGCATTTTGACTTTTACCCACCTTTTAAATATTTTTTGACTTAATTTCCAAGTTTTTCACAGTAATAATGTGACAGCTATCTGCTCAGTGTTTAGTTTTTGTTAGAAAGCAGACCCCCTTCAAATACAGAACACAGTTCTGAATATTTCTAGCCATTTATCAAAATAATAAAGCTGTTGTCACATTCTGGAGCTCATAACGTTCCTTAATCAGAAGCTGGAGCTCAGTCTATGAATTATCCTGCCATTTTTTTTTTTCTTTTTTTTCTGTTCCACACGTCCTGTGCTGGAAACTAGAGCTACCAGCTCTGCTGTTTCAAAATATTTTAAATAACCGTCTGTAATTATTGCATATACAGTTCCCCTAGAGGTCTGATTTTTCTGTTGGCCTCCAGCAACTTTTCTAGTGGAGCTGCTGTGGTCACCAGCTGGGCTGTGTCACTTTGTTTTCAGCACCTGTTGGTCTGACACTCAAACATGTAAATGCAAATGACACAGAGGCAGAGATTAAAGTGGAATTATTTTACACACATTATGAACCAACTGAATATGTTTAGCTTTTTTTAGTTTCTGACCAGCAGCGTTGTCTTTCAGGCTTTGAAATCGTGTCTTCGTATTCCTCAGCTCCACCTTCTGTTCCACCACCGTGTCTCGGAGATCTAAGCTCATCCCAGATATAGTTCCTTGTCTGTCTGTTCATCTGGAAACTTTGTTCAGCACCTCCTCGCTTTCCTTCAGCACATGTTCCAGTCAGAAAGCACAGCCAAGTCAGCAGCAGAGTACACGTCTTTGTAAAACTTTACAAAATGCTCTTTGTGCATATTTAATGTACTACTGTGTAAAAAAATGAAAAATAAAATTAAAACAGGAAACCTCTTTAAAACTGGTCCTCATAACTCAACTTTATAAAACGTAATTTTTCCTGTTTGTAAAATTTATAATTTTTACTCAAATGATGTCTTTCAACTGGAACAGCATTGACGAACCCTTAAATTATACATTTGTTATCCACCATCGCAACAGGGCCAAGATGTGTGTGTGTGTGTGTGTGTCTTTGTATTTGTTACCTTGTAAGGCCCATTTTTCCAACATACTATATTGTGAGAACCAACTGTTTCTTATGGGGCCCAAAGCCTGGGCCCAGTAAGAAGAAGTGCTGAGGGGTTAGGTTTAGGACGAAGTCCAATAATGGTCAATCAGGTCATCTGGGCACTTTCTTTTTTGTGGAAAGAAACTGTCCAAATGACCTGACTGATCACTGTTGAATGTTGTACCTGGCTGATTGAGCATGAACTTTGATGTCTTGAACCACTTTGGCTGTGGCTGCCTGCTTGGAAGGAGTCGATGGGGGACAGGTCAGCCCCCAGAAACCATCTTATCACCAGCAAACTGACCGGTCCACTAAAGGAGTGTACTGCTTAGTAGGGAAAACAGTTTACTTGGGACTCCTCAGACTGATGAAGCCCTCTGGATAGAGGGCGAAACATCTTTCCACAAAACAGAAACTGTCCAGGTGACCTGGTTGATCATTATTGGATTTTGTACTTGGATGATTGCACATAAACTTTGATATTTAGGACTAAGGTGTGAATTGAGGATGGTTAGGTTTAGAGTAAAGGTCAGGGTTAGGCTTAAGAAATGAATGGAAGTCTATGCAAATTCCTTGTTAAGATAAAAAGACAAACTTGTGTGTGCATGGTGGTCTGACAGATAAACTATATCCTAAACCACCAAATAATGAAACTTACAGAAAGTAATCATTGGATCTGCAACTGATTAACGTTTTGGTCAAATCAATTCAAGATGGCCACAACAACCAACTGACCCTAAACATAAAAATGTCTCAGTTTTATAGATGTGCCAAAGTCGTGTGTGGTAGTAGCCGAGACTAATTTCCAACACACATTCAGAGTGCTAACAAACATCACAGTATTTTTGTTTGAAATGTTGCCATGAATTATTGAGCCAAGTCTTGCTGTTGCCAAAATATCTCATCAACTACTGGATGGATTTTAATAAAACTTTCAGGAAATGATTATTAATTTACATCTGCCTCCGGATAAAACTGTTGGAAACAATTAAATTCAAGATGGCTACCACAGCTAATCAACTTTATCAAACACAAAAATGGCTATAGCTCAATCGATTGTGCAGATATTGATTGAAACTTTGGGGGGCAGAAACGATAATTACACTGAGGACGACGTATTACAGTATATTGAAATCTAAATATAAATATCTGGTATAAAAGGTGAGAGGTGATATGCATTCATTTAATAAATGGTCAGAATTTAATTTACTTCGATTAATTTAAAAAAAAAATCTAATATAAATTAAAGTGGCATTTAATAACGGTAGTAGAAACGTTAATATTTGCTGAGTGAGCATCAAGAGACGGCGCAAACCTGAAATAAGATCCTAAAAAGAAAAGAAACATTTACCAACCGCAGCGTTTCAGTTGGACGCTTTGAAACTGACAAGAGCACCAACCCGCAGATAAAGAGAGATGCAACGGATCCATTTCACCTGTCTGCACAGCGGCTGGCAGCTCACATTTTCAGTCTCGCTGTGAAGGGCTGACTCCTGCTGTTCGGTCAAAAATTAGAACTCATATTTCTCACAAAGTTATGGCCATCCGAAATTGTGCTCCGCCACGGCCTGTATATCCCCATATTCAGGAAGTTCCACTTGGTTATAGTAGCCTGCAGGGGTGTTCTTGGAAGAAATGTATGGGACCAAATTATAGAGCATGTTTGTGGTGCTGCTGGAAAAGAAGGCTGCCGTTTGGATTCATAGACACACCCTTATTTTAATGCTGTATGAATTAAAACCCTAGCATTCCTTGAATAGTTAAACATCTACTGAGTCACATTTCTGTCAATATATATTTTAGTCCATTTCAGTCTAATAAACACAAAAAGTAAAGCTGTTGCATGTTTTTGTTGCAGCTTAAATAATAACCAGTGCATGCACTGTGTTGTGTGTATTCTTGTGTGTGTATATATGTAAAATCAGCAACACCCTGAACATTTCTACACTGGTCACACTCAGCAAGTGATCATTTTGGCTCTTCATTTCTTTGGTCACCATCTGATCTCACATGCACTGTCAGCCACCCTGTTGTGCGACGCTGATTAGTGTAAACTCCCTACTGATATGAAAGCAAAGGTCGTCAAATGCATTCTGGGTAGAAATAAGTACAAGAAACTGTTGGAGCTGAAGACTTGCAAAGACACGGACTAAAAGCAAATGAACTAACAATAGCTTGCTGTAACGTATGTAGTACAGATGTATTGACATAATCCTGTATAATGACTGGCAAACAGATCCACTCTGCCGAAACTGATTTGCAGATGACCGTACCTTGAACTTTGCTGCAGTGTCCTCACTATTGACGCATAACAGCCAGTGAAGCAGTGAATTAAACCCAACCGAGAAGGATATGCACTGTACCAGATGGGCACAAATGGAGATTAGTATGGAGACACTTAGAAAAAAAAAAAGTTAAATGCAGAGACACAGGGATGGAAATAAAGACAGAGGTGCAAAGACGCAGGCAAGGATGGTAGAATGAATTGAGCCTGGTGTCAGTGAGAGGGTGATCTATAGAGGAGAGGGTGACGGGAGTGAGCTGGCTTCTCTTTCAGCCCCAGTAATAATGTCCCTTTCCAAAACATCACTCATATTTAATGGACAGCTACAAGGGAAGGGAGGGAAAGGAGAAGACATAACTGGGATTTGCCAAGCACACACCCAGAGACACAATGGCATACAAAGGAAGAAACAGAATACAGAAGCAGGAGCCTTGAGACTGGAGGGGGTCATGGGCTGAGAGGAAATGACTGCAGAACGAGTGAGACAACTAAGATGGAAAGCAGGAAAATGTAATGGTCATTGGCATGAAATGTAGGCCTTTACATAAGAAAGTTCTGGGATGTGGATCCAAAGACGAGCTCCGTTTAAAGCAACTTCTTGTTCACAAATGGACATATCAAGCTGGGCACGTCTTGTGACAGTGTGAGCATACACAAATGAAACCAGCATCGATGAACCCCAGGAGGGTTTATACACAACTCAGCCGTGTTGACTTGACACATTATGCGCCTCAAATCTCTCATTTAAAGATCCACAGCTGGCTGAGCGCACTGACCGACTGTCATCGTGAGCCACAACACCTTCCACATACCAACTGTTTCAGTTGGTATGTGTTGCACCTTCAGTAATTAAAAGGTGCAACACTGACTTCAGTCTCTCCTATCTTTAGCAATATCGTATCAGGGTAGAAAAAGGCACTGTAGGCACAGCTCGGAAGTGTTTGGACAATGAAGTGAATGAGTGAGAAGTCTGTTGGACTTGCATTGATCAGACACACAACAGTTGCTGTATTGAACAAAAAAAAAACATTTAGGTTAAATGTGCTTACCGGTATATTAAAAAAAATCCTCTACATAAACGGGGGCGGGGAGGTAGGGCAGTTAGCTTGGGACCATAAAGTCACGGCTCAACTCCCAGCCATTCCCACATGTCATGGTGTCTCTGAGCAAGACACCTGATCCCTAATTGCTCCCCAGGCACTCAATAGCTGCCCAATGCTCCACCTGGGTGTATCCCAGGTGCGATGGGTTAAATGCAGAGAACCAATTTTATAATTTTATGAGAGCATGCAATGATGACAACACATAGCACTAAACTGCCTACAAACTCTACTCGTCTTAAGTCACTCAGTCGTGATAGATCTAGTCTGACTTGTCAACCATGTTCTGCTTTGTCCAGATCATACTTGAGTCTAAGCTACTGAATTCCATAAGTGCATGAATGAGTTTCTTTACAAAAGGTTTCCACCTGATAAAAAATGTGCATAGAAATTAATATTGCGCAATAACCACTTGAAATTATCATGCCAAGTTGAACTTTCTAGTTCCTCAAAATGAAGCTCATTTGTTTTAAAGACACATTTTTGTTCTGTTCTTCATCCCCTGACACCTTCAGGTTCTGGTCTCAATGATGGCCAGTGGCATGCTGTGCGTTTGGTCGCCAAGGAGAACTTTGCCATGCTGACTGTAGATGGTGAGGAGGTGTCCGCCATGCGTTCTGCCTCACCTCTCAGCATCACCACAGGAGGAACCTATCACTTGGGAGGTAAGGGTCAACCCAACACTTTGTCTTAATTCGGCCGCAATGTACTTTTATGTTTGCAGTTCCAGTTGGCATTTTGTTCAGTGCACATAAATCCCAGTGGCAACAGCTCCTAAACTACACAACCAGCAGATTTATACAGCGGTGATAGAGGCAGCACCCTTAATCTGTCTGAATTAGAAATATGCCAAGTTAATGATGCCAGACACCGTTATCTGTTTGCTAAACGATGTGTGTGCAGGAGGGTCTGTATGAAATTACAGTAACTGAGAGAGATAGTCTGGCTCTGATTGCTCCATCATGACCCGTCTTCTCTCTCTGGCACAGCACAATCTCCTCAATCAAGAAAAACCATTTCCTCGGGCTAGTCAATAAGGATCAGAGCACTTTACACGCACACATCAAGGTTCTTTTACACTGCGGTCTATTTTCTTTTACTGCTCCCAAGTGCACCGCGAATCCCTCAACTCCAAGATGACTTTGTGTTGGCAACAAAATAAAAGTTTTTATAAACCTTCACACACATACAGTTACAACTCCTCAATTCATTCATTTTTTTAATGCAAAAGGCTGTCACAGAACCATTTATATATCATTTATGTGCTTGAATCCAGTTTCTCTCCTATCTTCGATTTGCTTCTCCCCTCCAGTCTCCATTTTGATCGAATCCGTGATTTATTGATTTTAGTAAGCAGAGCTGGGAATCAATAAAGACTGAGAGGAGAGCTCCTCTGTAATGTCTTGACTCACAGTAAGAGAAGAAAAAAAATGGATTAAAGAGACAGAAAGGACAGATTAAAATAGTCAAGAAGAAAAATACGTCCAAGGAGAAAACATAGGTGAGAGAATGTTGAGAAATGGAAATACGTGGGTTGAGAGGTTGATAAGTGAAACTTAAAAAAATATATAAAAGCCAGAGAAATTACAAGTTCTGGGAAAATCTAGTCTGATGGCTGAATTCTGGTTGACTTTGCGAAAAGTTAAATGTAGCAAAATGCTAGCCAAAAGACAAAAATAGCAACAAACATTAATAAAATGCTAAAATCTTAAAGTATAATTCCAGTACTGCAACTTATACTTATACTTGTACACTTATGAGTATGTATATACATTTACACAGTGCATAGGCATGTGTATATACGTACAAATATATGTGTATGTATGCCTAGATATGTATGTATGAATATATATATATATATATATATATATATATATATATATACAGTATACTGTAT
>JARVLU010000600.1:26496507-26511708 GCA_031762415.1 Simpsonichthys santanae
GTCAGCTGTAGTAAGACAGAGTACATGTGTGTGAATGAGAGGGAGGAGGTGGAACAGTGAGGCTACAAGGATCAGAGTTCACAAAGGTGCAGGACTTCAAGTACTTTGGGTCCACTGTCCAGAGAAATGGAAGTGTGGTAAAGAGGAGAAGAAGAGAGTCCAGTACTCTGATTTATTATGTCCCACTCAAAGCAGACTGGGTTGTCTGGTTTGAGATTACAAAGTTATTTACTAAACCCGACGTCCAGCCAGTAACGTGGGTTTGGAGAACGGATGAGTAATCCTCTTCCCTTCCCTCAAAGCGGCTGCTCAGGCATGGGACTGTGAGCAGCGGCCCCGATGGAGCTGGTTATGGGCCAGTAGATGGCTGTGGGTGTATCATCTGCAGCTGGGAAACAGATATTGTATTAAAATGTCATGTATTTAGAGCTGTCCAGCATAAAGAAAGAAGAAAAATAACTGATTCATAATCATAGTTAGTCAGGAAATGGTGTTATTTAAAGGTTGGATGGAAATTTAGGACGAGTTTAGAGCTCCTTCATTAAGTAAAGTGATAGTGTGGTACTTAAGCTTTTAGGAAGTCAGCAGATAAATATGTTTCATTATTCTCTCTGCACCATATTTACAAATGGTTTGTTCATGTATTTGTTTTTTTATGTATTATTTGTAATCAAGTCAAGGATCTAAAGTTTTTTGACCTGACCAAAGCCATTTATGTAAAAAAGAAAAGCTTTTTGTATTTTCAGATCTGACAGACCTTAGGTCATGAGACAATAGATGTATCTCTAAGACATTTGCTTTAATTTTTAAGGGTTTAAACCCTCGGATTAGACGACAACCACCTTTAAAAAGTTGGTTGATCTTTAAGAAATGGACTATTTCTGGTCATCTCCTGGATGAACGGAGCAATATCACAGACGAAATCATCAATTTTCTTGTAGTCAGGAAGGAAAATGAAACCGGAAAGAACAATAAAAGTGAAAAGACAGACTGTGCACTTTAAGAGACATAATCATAAAGACATTCTAGGCAAACAAAAGGGAACTCCTTTTTTTGTGAGCAGCCAAATGCAAACCTGAAGCTAAACTCTTGTTCCGTTTTAAATTAAATTCTTCTTTAAAATCTGTTTGGGCCAGACGCTACTTCTTAACAAACACTGGACAAAATGATAGAAATTCCTCCACAACCGATGAGAGAAAGGAGGGGCGGGTGGGGGGGGGGGGGGTGGCTGTTAAATTCAACTATCCATTCACCAGTTTTCTACCAGATATCTGTGGTTGCGTTCGGGTGTCAACAGGTCAAGAAGGGAAACCAAGATGCCCTCCTCTCTCCAGGGACCCCCTCCAGCTGATTCAGGAGGATCCCAGGCCAGAAAAGATACTTGTACTTCCATCAAATCCTTGGTCTTCCCAAGAATCTCACGTTAGTGGGACCTCCACAGAGAGGCACCCAAGAGGCATCCTGATCTGATGCCTGAACCACCTCCGCTGACTCCTTTTCCTGTGGAGGAACAGCAGCTCTACTCCAAGCTTCCCCTTAATGATGGAGCTCCTCGCCTTATCTTTAAGGCTTACCTGGCCGCTCCACAGAAGAAGGCGATGTCTGCCACTTGTCTCCTGGATCTTGTTCTTTCAATCCTGATCCGTAACTCACGAATGGAGGAGAGGGTTGGAATGAAAATGGACCAGCGAGTCTAAAGCTTTGCTATTCAGCTCAGCTCCTTCTCCGCAACAGAGCAGAGACTTAGAGGAGCTGCTTCTCATCCCGGCCACCTCACACTCAGCTGAGAACCACCCCAGAACACGCTGATCATGATTAAATATGACAACACCACATCATCTGCAAATAGCACACCCTGACACCCTCCTCTCCACTATTAACAACTACATTTGAATACTTTTAACAGTGTTCCTCAACAGGAAATACTCTGGGAGTGTTAAAATAAGACTTTTTATCATAGAGTTTAATAATTTAGGCAACACTCTGTTGTAGAACCTTATTATTGATTCTGTCTTGGTTTTTATTGCGAAACTTTGGATCTAATATTTGACTTTTTTTTTTTTTTTTTTTTTGCTTTGCTACAGCCAACTATGAGCCCTCATGTGAGGCCTATAAGCATTTGGGTCGATCTTCTGACACCTACTGGATCGACCCTGACAGCAGTGGACCTCTCGGGCCCTTCAGGGTGAACTGTAAGATGACAGGTGGGCGCTGAAGTGTCTCTTATCACTGCTCTGTCTTTAAGTCTGCTTGTGTCTCTACCTTCCTGACTCTCCCTGGCCATGGTGACCTGCAAAGGAAGAAAACTCCACAGCCCTTCTCTTTCTTAACCTCAAACAGCACCAGGCTTAACCTGATACCTGGGGGTTTCCATGGCAACGCACACACTTAATAGCATTTAAGGAGCAGCCGGTGCAGACGCTTGGAGAAACGCACCAACACAGACAGCAGAAACATATACAACATGAAGTTGTTGTGTGAATCTAAAAGTGCTTCCCATGACCCTCTTAGCAAATGGCAACCCACTCGCACACTTACAGACACACACATGAACACACACACACACACAGGAGTAAGTAGATGGTGTGGAACAACAGAGCGTGCAGGCGGAGCAGAGGCAACACTTTTTGATGAAATGCCACCGCACCCCACTGGCTAGCCCCTTAGTCACACTGAACAGCGCGCTCGCACACACCTTGGAAATGTGGACACGTTGAGTTTTTCTTTCTCACACACACACACACACATACATACACACGCACACCTTAGAGACCTGCAGTATGGACTCGTACATTCCTTGCAAATGAGCAGCAAAGTGCCTGAGTGGCTGGTCCGTACCTTGGCAACTCACAAGTGTCTGTTCTCAGAACTCTAAGCGATCACTTTGATCACAAAGACAACACGTGATTTCCATGACAGCTGAGCTGCTGCGTTCATGTAAATTAACCGTGTGTACCATCAGTAATTTATAGACTTTTAAATTAAGCATTTAGCACCAGGTTGTGATGTTGTTTTCTCCCAAAGTGCCATAGTTTATGCATTTATTCTGTTTCTCAATTTGTGTTTTTGCAGAAGACCAAGTGTGGATGACAGTTGTGAACAACCTGCCACCCAGAACTTTAATCACGGGCTCTAGCAAAGAGAAACGCACCGTCCTGCAGGTCAACTACAGCGCCTCCATGGACCAGGTATATGTTTTTACACCTGTGCTTGTTCTGCCACATAAAACATTTGGCTAACGCTTTACAATAATGTACACAACATTTGCTTAACTACTAGGGAATGCCTAAGGAATGAATCAGGAACAAATCAGGAGCTAATGGGCAGTTAACCAGTACTTACTGGGGAACACACAACCAAATTAACTAACCAGGTGACTACTGGTTGGTTACCTGGGAAATTAGGAGGAACTAATCAAAAACTAATGGGTAAGAAAGTTCATGCTCAATAATCCAGGAACCAAATCCAATAATTCTCAGTTGGACAGTGTATTTTTATAGAAACGTTTCGCCCTCCATCCGGAGGGCATCATCAGTCTGAGGAGTTCCAGCAAACTGTTTCTCCAACAAGCAGGAGGCAGGTGTGGGTGTTTCACCTTTTTCCATCCACATTTTTTGATGTCGGTACTGGGGCTTGAATCGGCGATCTTCCGATCACAGGCCCACCGTCTCTAAAACCACTGTGCCACCACTCCCCCACTTTATTGTAAAGTGTTACCAACATTTGAATAGATTCAGATGGACATCTTAGTCAAAGTTAAGTTTAAGTTACTCTTTGTTAAAAAAAATGATGAACTGTGATGTCATATGGGTAAATAGGATGTAGATTTTAAATTTTCTATGCATCATTTTCTGTTTTATCCAGCTTATAATTTAATATAATATTTGTGTCTTAGAAAGAAAATGAACAAGGGTGTTTTTAATTTTGTGCAACGTAGAATAGAAAGTTACCAAATCTATTTATAATGTACTATATTATATCATTATATTTAGCTTTAAAACATCTAAATACTTAATTGTTTTAACAAATACTGTGTTGTTTCTGACTGTAGCTCCATTTTCTCAGTGGTGCTGGCTTCTAGGCTGAAAAAAAAAAGTCTTTGTCTCTAAGACCAGAAATAGTCTTGGATTCCTACATTTAACCCAAAGTGGACAATGCAGCCACATCTTATAAATATTTAACAACTGTGTACACAAAACAAAAGATGTCAGTTATATAACCCTGAACACACTTGCTATCTATACCTTTGTTACTTATTCAAGTCTGAGCTTCGTTTATATGTGCACAAGTGTGATCTGTCAGGCTTTTTTAAGTGACTCGATTAAGAATTAGTTTTGTGCTTTGAAAGAAAGAACAAAATCAAACTGCTGAATGTCTTCAGTTGTTTTGTGCTTTGTACCTTTCACCGTTGTGATGCCTTTTTTCACCTGCAGACGTCAAAAGAAGTAGATGAGAATACGATGCTACATAATTGAAAGAACAATGCCATATTTATCATAGAAAGACCTTCATTGTCTTTCAAAACCTTTAGCATCAAGAGATACAAAATGCAAAGAGCTTAATGTAGTCAACCTTCAGTAATCAGCAGAGCAGGGGAGAATGTGCACTGATCCATATTGATGCTAAGACTAGATAATTGCATTTGTTGTGTTATAAATGTATATATATGCATAGATATGGATGGATGGATGGATGGATGGATGGATGATCCATCCATATATCCATCATGGATGGATGGATGGATCATCCATCTATCCATCCATCCATGATGGATGGATGGATGGATGGATGGATGATCCATCCATATATCCATCATGAATGGATGGATGGATCATCCATCTATCCATCCATCCATGATGGATAGACAGATAGACAGATACCCACTTCTTCCTTTTTGGGTCACAGAGTTCACTGGTGCCCATGACCAGTTTTCACAGTGCGGCCAGTCAGATTGCAGTGAAATGGCCGTGTGCAGCTGGTGAAGGTATGGCAACCCACATAGTCATATAATTAGATTGTTTGGCAAGGCATGTCACCATATAATTGGATTTTATGGCAAGAACAGTTGGCATATATTTGGATTTTATGGCAAGCCATGTTGCCATATGATTGGATTTTATGGCAATCCATGTTGCCACATAATTGATTCAAAAACATTAAAGACAAAAACAACTGGACAAATAAAATCCAGTTGTTTGTCTTGGACGTTTTTGAATTTACCATGTCCTGGACGACTGAGAATCTTCACCAGCGCATATAAATGGATTTTATGGTAAGTGTAGTGATCATCCTACATAAGCCAATTCGGGTTGGGCCAGACTTTGTGCTTGGGTTAGAAATGACTGCTCTACTCCATGCTCCGTGATTGATGTCATAGCTGATAAGATTAACATTTCAAGTGATCAAACTAATCATTTAACATTTATGCTACTAGAAACAGCAACTCACCAGAGTGTTTCTACCTGAATGAAAGCTGCAGATGGACTTAGTGTTCCATCCTGGAAATGTTCGGTGATGATTTGTCTGATAGGGTTCTTCTAAACACACCTCAACCTCAGTATTCAAGAGTCAATACTCTAATATTTTTTGTTGAGTGGTTACAGATTGTAGTTGTCACTCTCAGACCAAAGCAAACTGCAGGTAAACTTCACATTTCAGCGCCTCGATGAGGAGCGACAGCAGCCTGTGTGTGACAGATATCTTCTAGAAGGTGGCGTGTTTTGAGCAGGAAATCCTTGCTGTAATTATGTTCCCTCATTATTTGTATTTGGCTTGTCCTGCTTTCAAATGCTAAAAGTCACCAGAAGCAATTTCTTACTTTTTTTTTTTTTAACCTTAATAATTTGTTACTTGAAAATGACGTGTCTGGTTAAACAAGATAAAGTCTAAATTCACCTCCCCGCCTGTGTTTCAGGTGACAGCCATCACCACCAGTGCAGAACACTGCGAACAGCAAATCACCTACAGCTGCCGCTTGTCCCGTCTGCTCAACACTCCAGGTAAAGGCTGAAGATGGCATCTTTATTCAACACTGACACAGAATGGTTGTTTTTTTTTTTTTAACCACATGGAGTTTGATGGGAATTTAATTCAACAGCATAACAAGGTTTTCTTGTGTTCGACTTCCAAGTTTTTTCTTGGGGTTTTCTTTTTGTTATCAACTTACTTGTGTCAGTTTAAAAGCTGAGTTGTTGCAGGCGACATTCACAGGGTAGCAGAGAGCAGAAGACTGAGCCAGATACTTGATCCGAAGTTGTCGTCGTTAGGGGGCGTCGGGTGAGAACCGGTAGACGCAGAATCCAAAAAGGGGCAAACGAAGAGAGGAGTCAAAGAACGGGTTGAGGTTCGTGGAAAAAGCAGCTGAATCCTGGACTTCTGCTAAGAAAGGTTGGAGAATCTGGCGCTGACTGAAAGAAGACGGAGCTTAACAAGTGCGTGGGACAGGTGGAGCGCATGAGCTTAATTGCAGTGTGAGGTGTGGAGCAGAGTGGAGCAGGATGATTGACAGGTGTATTTGCATTAGATTTTTCAAGTCAGTTTGATTGTACTGTCCTTGATTACGGTCATGTAGTTTCTCTGTGTCAATCTGGTTTGAATAAATTAATCTAAGAAGAATCTATGCAGAGGACCTGACTCAATCTCGTTATATTCATCTATCTGGATTATTGAGCATGCATCAGGACATGAGTTCAACTAGTTTGTGAAATTTTTACCTTCTAGAACTGTTTTGGGTGTAAAAAGCTCCCTTTTCAGAACGAGTAGTCGTTATTGTTAGTGTGCCGTATGATACAGCAGCTGACTTGGGACCAGAAAGTTGCAGGTTCGATTACTCACCATATGTTGGGGTGTCCTTGCGCAAGTCATGTAACCCCCACTTGCTCCTCAGCCACTTTAAGAGCCGCCTGCTGCTCCACTTGGTTGCACCTCATGTGTGCTGGGTCAAATGACAGTACATAGCACTTTCACTTTAGTCACGTTAGGCCACAGAAATGAATGGAAGTTAGTCCAGCCTCCTAATAAGAACAGAAGCATGAACGTGTGTGTGTGCACTCAATGTTATTCGTAGACTGAGTGTTTTTAAACTAAAAATAACAAGCATGCTGTCTGTGTCAAATCCATTTTTCATTTTTCTTTTTCTTCTGCCTGAGATACACGATACTGTCCGCACACACACACCCAAACACACACACTTGTATGTGTACTGTACAAGTGCATATGTGTGTGACCGCCTTGACCCACCTTGGGGAGCAGCTTCGCAAAAACACTCGTAGCAATTAAAGTGAGTGAAATGAGACAAAGAGGGCAACGGAAGATTGTTGGATTTGTTAGTTGGACGTCGGTGAAGTGACTTGTTTAAATATAATTGTGAGGTCCAAAACCTTACAGCTCTCCATATTTCTGAGGTCTCGCCTCTTATTGCAGCTCAAAGTATAAAGTTAAATGGCAGGGTTGGAACGAGCTTACAAAGGAACCGTCGGCCAGGGGGTTGGAGACTTTTTTAATTCAAGAGTAGAGTCCCCACGAGGATAATAAGTGCTTGTGGTGCTTGTGCATATGATTGTGTCCATGGTCTTTGATTGACTGAGGAGGAATAAAGCAAAAGGTGGGGACTAATAGCTGGGTATTAGTGCAGCAGACCAAAACTTTGCAATTAACTTCATCTGTTGTGAAAGATGGCACCTACATCTTCAAACAGTGTGTGTGTGTATACAAACACACATACACATACTCTGTTAATATGCTTTTTTCCCTCTTTCCTAAGCTTAAAATGCCAGCCTCCTCACCCCTCACTCCACTACACACACACATCAGCCTTCATTAACTAGTTTACTCCTAATTCGCTACATGGAAAGTTGGGAAAATCCAATTACTAGTCGAGAATGACAGAAAAAGTAGGAGCAAGGAAATCATTTACCCAAAAATATGCTCCATAAATTACCTGTCAGCTTTCATCAAATTAGTGTGTCAACAGCATTTCCACTCTGAACCACGAGCAACACACATGCACTTCCCCTTTCTTTCTGTCCAGATCTCATCTGTCAGACTAAGAGTGGCATTTTAAAGGCAAACGAACCATTAAATAAGAAATATACTGTAATCCACCACCAATGACTCCCGTGATTTAAAACACCAGCAGTAATTGCTCTAATTGACTACTCCTTTATTTTCACCTCTGTCACCCAATCCAGCTATTGTTATTTTCAAAAATCACATTCTCGGGTAAACACATGCGCCATCAGCAAGCCCATTCAGTCCAGCTGATGGGAACATGAAATAACCAGAGCTCAGTGCTGATGTGTGCAGAGACTCGCACAAAAAGATGCAAGTAATATTTCATTTTTCTTCCATTTTGCCTTTTCTTCTTTCCATCTCATCTTTTCCTCTCTCCACTGCTTCCTATATTCTACAGCATGAACATTTATCAATTTCTGTCCATCTCTCCTGCCTTCTTCCTTCACACTTATCTCCTGTATTCTCTCTTTGTGCTCTCCTCATCCCATTAACCATCTCAAGTCATCTTTCTTCCTTGCATTGCCTTAAGTGTTTTTGTTATATTATTTTCTTTCTCTTGTTTGAATTTTCCTTTTTTCTTTCTTTCTCCCAGTTCTGGTCTTATTACTCACTCTGAACAGTGTTTCCATTATTTTTCGAGTCAAATAATTTAGAGAATTAGCACCCTTCATTCATTATTTACCATCATTCCATTCACAGAAGGAAACCTTTTACTTGCATGATAAATAAAGGCTGCTAATTGTCTGTCCTCACAAACACAGAGCTTGTTTTGACTTTAAATCTAAGGATAAGGTTTTAACAAATAACCTTCATTATAATGGGTTTGTAAAAATGACTCTGGACTAAGGCAACTTCCAAATACAAGCTCACAATGATAAACATCATTTGGCCACATTTTTATGGTTTGTCAAAATGTACTTGTTGTTCAAAGGATGTTACGAAAAGTTGAAACAAAATGGGAACATTGATTGTAGGAATACATTTAACTTGCTGTTCTTTTTTTAAACAATCTAAAAATGAACAGGGATTTATAGCTTTTGTGGTTAAACCTTGCAAATTAGAGCATGTAAAAAGCTCATGTGATATAAAAGTCAATCAAGTAAAATCGGTTGCGGCCATAATCTCAGCGCCCGAGAAGGAACATATGGTTAAAGTAGGTCGGAGAGATATGAGGGTGCAAGGCCATTAAATGCATATAAATGTCAACAGGAGAATTTTAAAAAATTCTGACACGCACTGGGAGCCAGTGAAGGGAGGACAAAACTGGTGAATCATGCTCAAAACTACAAGTTCCTGTTAAGAGCCAAGCTGCAGCATCTTGGACGAGGAGACGTGAGACAGAGACCTGACTGACCCAACATAAAGAACATTACAGTAGTCTGTTGAGTTGGAATAAAAGCATTCTAGGTCAGAAATGGTCAACACTGACTTAAGATTAGCTATCTTCCTTAACTGGAAGAAGCTTTTCTGCAGAACAGTTAATTTGTTTATTAAACTTAAAGTCAGAGTCTAAAATCATACCGAGATTTGTAAGAGACTTTAAGATAAGGCTGAAGAGAGTCAAGATTTACAGGAACAGAGACAACAGTAGAGGTAGGATTGAATGCAATAAGTTCAGTTTTCAGACTGTTGAAATTTATTAAAAATTTGATTCCATCCACGCCTTGACTTTTTAACAGAGGGTGAATGGAGCAAGAACTTTTACGTTTTAAGGGCAGATAAATCTGACAGTCATCAGCATAGCATAGTGAAAATAAAGTTTCCTCAGGATAGACCCCAAACGGAGCAGATTCAATGAAAACAGAAGGGGTCCAAAAATCGAGCCCTGCAGAACTCCGCAGAAAATAGTTGCTGAAGCAGATGAAATATTACCAACATTACCACAAACGCTCCTGTCACTCACATAAGAATGGAACAATTCTGTTGATTCTGCACCAGTAATCCCAGCCTAGTGTTCTAACCAGAATAAAAGGATACTGTGTTCAGCAGTGTCAACAGCAGCGGTAAGGTTCAGAAGGATCACAAACTAACCAGTTATTTGCTGAAAGAATGTTGTTACGTACAAACCCATCAAGATCTGTCAGTGCTCAGAGTTCATGACCACTATTAGCTACTACCACAACATAACCTTAGTGGAAAACCAGTGGACCGGACTGAGTTACAGCTTTTTTGGTGTTGGTTAAAGTGAATTTTATATATACTGTATGTATATGTAGAGATAATGGATAACAATGGTTAATCACTGTGGGAAGAAAGGAATCACTGTAATGCCACTTTGATTGGTGATATGTGCTGTTGATTATCCATGCTGCTAATCTCATGCTGCTGATTATTCATGCTGCTGGATTCATTCGTACACATCTGCTCAAGTGGACTCATGCTCAGACTGCTGTTGTTGCACTGTATTGTTTTACATTAGTGTTTAGTTTGACTTACATCTTTTGGCGTGCCGTTTAGTGTGTATCTTAGTGTATATCTTAGATCCTTACTGTATACTGTATACTGTTTCTTTTTACACTTTATGTTTTTGTTGTTTTTGGGTGTAAATGAGACAGTGTACATAATTTCATTCCACCTCATGTACCACATGTGATGAAATGACAACAAATCTACTTGAGCTTGAGAGCATTTACTAGCGCACACAGTGTTGACTGTGACCGATCATGTTAACAGATAAAATAATGTTTTAAGTAAATGTATTTGGCAATGAGAAGCTCTTAAAGCATGTGTTTACGTGTCTGTTTCAAATGAAGCTAAATATGAGTGTTACAAGTTAGAAAGAAAAATTAGGGTGTTTAAAATCTAGTCTGCTAATCCATATTGTTGTCTTAAACTATTTGTTCTATGGGTTATTGTAGAAATTGCACATTTTTGTTGGAGGAATGTGACGCATGAACACGTCATTGGCTTCGTAAATCCTTTGCAGCCTTTCGCTGAGTGACATCATTATCTGACCACACATTTTGTGCAGTTATCTGTGAGGTGACAAACACAGAATCCACATTGTCCCTAAAATTTAAAGGCTGTTCATCTGAACGTCTTCAGACTTAACACTGCACATTCTCTGGTTCTTAGCAAATAAACTGCCAAAAGTGAGGCAGATTAGGGCACCATTGTTAAGGAAATTAAAGATCACACCCACAGAGATCCATGTTTTATTTGTGGGGTATGTTTGCAAGACACCCACACCGGATCAAAGAAGTTTTGAAACTGTTTAATTCTCAGTCTTTTCCTGAAAAAAAAAAAAATAAATAAATAAAAAATAAATAAATAAATAAATAAAAATAAAAACAGAAAGAGCTGAAAATGAGCAAAAAAATTTGGAACTGGCTTAAAAGCCTAAAATTAGCATAACAGCTAAATGGTAGTTAAAATGGCAGGAAAAAAGCTGAAAGGAACAAACTAAAATTGCCATAAAGAAGTTAATTAGGATAAAAGTGACAAACTATCATGAAAACTTGAATTTTTCTGGTAACATCTGAAATTAGCTAAAAATGCTAGTGTTGCTGAAAATGTAGAACAAGCTTAAATTATCATAGGAAAGCAGAAAGATCATGTTTGCCCGATTAGGCTGAAAGAAGCAGAAATTAGCCCAAAAAAAAGAGGTAATTATTAGAAAAACATGAAAATAGCAACTAAACAGCTGAAAAGCATTTAAAATTTCAAAAAGAAGGAAGTAGAAAGAGCACATTTTTACTAAATTTGGCTGAAAAAATTTAAATGAGTGCTACAATTGTATAGTTAGCTGAAAAGGCTAAAATTTTTATAAACAGCTAAATAGTTGCTGAAATAGCAGAAACAACTGAAACTTGCAGAAATAAGCTGAAAGGAGCACAGCAAGCTGAAATTAGCAGAAAATAGCTAAAAAAAAAAAAAGTTAAAATTTGCAGAAGGAAGCTGAAAGAAGCTGAAACGGAAGAAAATGTGAAGGGAACAGTAAAAGTTTGTAAACAGATCTAAAGATTTGAAGGATGTAAAATGAGCTCAATTTATTTTCTATGAGGAAAAAAAATGTCAGAAAAGGCTAAATATTTAAAAAAGCTAAAGTTGCACCAATTCCAAAAGTCACAGCAGGATTGTGAAAGAGCCGAATGTTTTGATTTATGATTTGTTGAAATATATGAAAACTGCACAAAGAGAATTGTGCTGAAAAACGTACAGAAGAAAAATGGATCGCATTAGTGTGAACGCTTCATAAACATTTGTTACTGTGAGATAAATACAAAATAAAAAGCTTAATATTACCTGCCATCTATCCTGACAGAGTTTTAGACTTGGATCATCTTTGCTGTGGTGACTAATTTGAACTAGATTGACTCTAAATGTTAATCCTTTGTAGATGTGCATCCATATTTATTGTTTTTCTGCAATTTTCTTTAATACCTGCAGTGCTTCATGAAATATTTTGCTAACAGAAACACAGACATGAACAAAAACATTACCCCTGCAATGCCTTTTAGCCGTGTTCCATAGAAAACTACATTTCTATAGGTCTACAAATCTCTAAAGAGAAGAACATTTTGTCAGGTTCAATTTTGTTTTCTCAAAATAATTCATAAATCTGTATTTTTCAGCTAATTTACCACGACACACACCTGACCCACATTTCAGGAAGAGGCTTTGTAAACACTTTGACCCAGGCAAACCACAGCCCCTGAATTTAGATTTAAAAGGCTTGGAAATTGGTCCTGGGGTGTATTTGAGACAAAGCAGGAGCACGGGAGGAGATGAAGAGGAAACGAGAGCGACAAAAGCTGAGCGCAGCTCCGGATAATGAGGATGTGTGTGTGTGCACGCCATGGTTATAGTCTCAATTATTACCTCACAAGTAATAACGTCGACTTCTGGCATCCACACACACAAAGTGCTGCAATAAATCCTAATGACTTTTCTTCTTTAATATTTCTCAACTTTGTTCTCGTTTGTGGTTTTTGATGTTCGTTGTTAACCTTTAAAAAAAAAAAAAACAGCAGCAACATGTAACAGCTTGTTTACCTTTATTTGTCTTTTATTCTCCCGTTGATGTGTTTGCAAACACAACCAGCCCTGATAATGGCACGCTGCTGTGAAACTGGAACAATGAGCTACATAAAGTGCATTGCTCATTATGTTGGAAGATATGCAATCTTTGACTAATATACTGTAAAATGAAATGCTGCAGACTCTGCTCTCGTGTGGCCTTTAATTCAACGCACTAATACTGTTTGTATAACAGCTTTACTGCTATAGTGAAAAGTACTATGCTCTTCAACAGTATCCATGTCTTTTTATTGCAGTTGTTTGAGATTATGTCACCATTAACATCTTTTATTATTTTATATGATCCTTTTTTATTAGTCTATCGTGCCTCATGCTGAGCTATGTCTTTCATTACTCAACTAATGTTCTGGTTACAGTGTCATTAATTTGTGAAAGAACCTCAGGCCAGGAGCGAAGAAGAAGAAGAAGCTGAGCGCGAACAAGAACTAATATACTGGAAGACAAGGGGAAGGAGAACTATTACGCAGGTCCTCGGGCAGCTCTCTTTCTATTCTCATCTCCCATTGAGCTCACTCCTTCACTTTTCTTACCCCTGTAGACGAGCTCCTAATTAACATTAAATTATTGTCTCCAACTTCTCCTGCTTAAAATGCAGTGATGAAAATCTGCCTCCATTTGAAGCTGCTGCACTTTCAGTGTATTTTAACTCTCGTTTAATAAAAGCCGCTGAGATAAAGTTGGACAATTCAGAGGGCGTTAGTGGGGATGGGCCTGTCAACGGTTTAAATGTATGGCTTGGTGTTAAAAAGTATTAGTACTTATTTTTGTCTAAAGCTGATACACAGAAGTAGGAGCATGCACGGGAGGACTCGCTGTGCATTTCTTCGAAATTTAACAAGATAACCACCTAAAAACAATTATTTGTTTGCTCGACGTTATAGTAAAGTTGTGTCTCAGTTTAACTTTTAATGCACTTCATTGGTCAAATTAGCTGCATTTCAATGGGGCGACGCAGCAAAATGAAGCTCATGTAACGGTCGCTCCAGGTGAGCTGGACGAAGGTGGCAGGCTATGGCAAACCGATTGAGTCACTAATAACTTTTACCTATAAAATGACACTGCAGCATGCCATTTTACTCGAATGCCATAGAGCAGATGAAAATGGTTGTGATCAGTGTTTTCAATGTCAGAATGAATGAAAATGGTCAAATCTCAGCCAAAAATTGGTTTGTAAGTATGGGGAGAAAAAATCCACAAGTCACTTCAGCGTATAAGTCGTGGGGCATATAAATTACAGGGAAAAAAATATGACTTATAGGCTGAAATATACGGTAATCTGTTTACACTTGTGTCCATCTTGTAAAACTGGGAAAACAAATTCTGCTCTTAATGCAGAGGTCTCCATTATTTACAAAGGAGCCATTTAAATCATCTTCATGACCAAATAAAGTTTGTTGGGAGCCACTAAATCTACAAAGCTACACAAAATGTATTACCTTGTGTTGGGTTGGAACAGGAGCCAATTAAAAAAAATTGAACTTTCTGTGGTAAAGTGATGTTCAATGAGTCAGGCTGCACAAGAAATAAAATAAGAAAGTGTGATCTGTGACAGAGGAGCCCGAATCATCTGGGTTGCATAAGGACTGCTCTCCGGTTGCTGCTGCCTCGGTGATGCATCATTGCCTCAGATAATGCTGTCATATGTTGTGTTGACGCAGTCGTGTGTCTTTTGTCACCCTGCCTACCTGAGCGAGTACTTACAACTTACTGCAGCCGGCGTCAAACACGAGTGGCGGAACATTTTACAGTGCATTAGGCCGGGATGTCGTAGGAAAATGCAAAAACAGAATTACTTTTTTATTTTAGTTTTTTAGCTTCACTTTCTCTTCCTTTGGATTTCCTTTTTTTATTCCTTCCTCGTGCTCGTCCGTTGTCTCCCTTCAGTCTGAAACAGAATTATAAACGGCCCCAATCGTTTTGTTTGTTCACACACTGCATGTTTGGTGCATCACAAAATGTCTAAATGTGGATGTTTGATGTGTGTCAGTAGCGATAAATGTTTTTTTTTTTTTTTTTTCATGTGAATTATGAGAAATATAAACTAATGTAAACTATGAAGACATCGCCAGCTGTTAGTGGAGGTTTATTTCTCGCTTGTGAAAAAAATGACATAATATGAGTCGTGTTTTTTTTTTTTTTTTTAATTTA
>JARVLU010000600.1:26562561-26573752 GCA_031762415.1 Simpsonichthys santanae
TGAATCCTTCCAACTTTGATTTGTTGAATTTTTATATCGTACCTCCCCCCCCCCCCCCAACACAATGTGTGGGCCAAGTGTGAACCGAGCGGAGCAGAAACCCCTTTGTTACCATTGATTTCCTCCCAGCAGACAAACAGAGGAAGCTTGCCATTTTTACACCCATTTATTTGGCAACAACATGCAACTGATCGACACGTCAGCACGCAGCCCGCTCCCGGTCTCTGTGAGGAACTGACGCTGCACTTGGAATTAGAGCAGTTCAATGAAGGTGGCCGCCATATGGCAGCCTCTGTTGGTGTTTCTTTGTCTCCATCCTCAGCACACCAGTGTGCAATGAGAGAAGTGATTGGTAATGCCCCCACAGCTGTGCCAGTCAGTGACTCCTGGCAGATGTCCATGCACTGCATTGATCATCTGTGCAGCTGAGCAGAGACCCACATCCCACCTCCTCAACATCCACTCTTGCTTAAAGGCACTTTTCGATCGACACAGGTTGGTTCACCTGAGCCTTCTGGGACACTTTTGACACACCAGCAGGACAGTTGGGAGAGGGGAGTTAGTGAAGTAGTGTGATGATGGTTCTACTGGACCAGATGCACCTTTTCAGCTCCGATGAAACAGGAACCTGGTCAAGTCTGCAAAGTTTAACTTAAAGCAGAAATATCACCCAACGCTTTCATGCAGCTGCAGCGTTTTCAACCTGATGCAACCAGCAGCGCAGGTGGTACCCGACAACCTGAACCATCAGTCTGTCCAATTTTACGTTTTAATTTAATATAGGAGGACCACCACAGGTCATGATGGCCAAATACGCAAAAGCTTACACTCACAACGTGCAGTCTTAACTCTCAGACTTACCATACTATTTTATTTATAGAGCACTTTAAACAGCGACAAGGCCAAACAAAGCGCTGTACAAACAAACAGGCAACACATAAGCAACATACAAAATGAAGTAAAAACAGAATATACACATAAAAAGTTGCAGATAATAAATATAACGACCAACCTGTGTGAAGCAAAGACTTGTCTGTAGCTTCCTCCTGCATCGTGTCATAACACAATATATCAAACCTCTCAAAGCAGTTGTGCTGCTTCAAAAATCTGTTTCTGTTTTTTCTAAAGCAGCTCATGAGATTTCATTGGCTTTTATGAAATAGACAAATTGATATTGACAATGCCGTTTATTTTACAGGAATAAAGTGGAAAATGCAATATTGTTCCCGTCTCTCTCTGGCTGTGATATATTGCCAGCAACCAATATGTTTACTCTTATCTCCCTGCGTAGTTACCATCCCCTGCCAGAATACATTATTCAAGGCAAAGAAAACAATATTACACTTTTTATTGAAGGGCAGTAGTTCCTCACCTTTTATCCACTCATTAAAACAGTCACACAAACGCACACACAACCGACGTGCACCTGTGGTAAGACTGAGTTTAATCAATTAAGTTAAACAACTTTTCAGTATTTCAGGAAAAGCTGTGCACGTTGAGAGTGAACGGAGGCTGTCTTTTGTTTAAATGTGCTCACGTGTTTGTTCATGTCTGTGTTTGCCTTCAGATGGGACCCCCTACACATGGTGGGTAGGCCGAGCCAGCGAGAAGCACTTCTACTGGGGCGGCTCGGGGCCCGGCATCCAGAAATGTGCCTGTGGCATCGACAGGAACTGCACGGACTCCAAGTACGACTGCAACTGTGATGCAGATGCTAAACAATGGTAAGTTGTCACAGCAAGCATAAAGGCACAAACTATAAAACTTCATGTTTTATCCATTGTAAATGTTGTGCTCTTCAACGTACAGTAGCTCATTTGGAGTTTTTGTCAACAAAATACACTGAGCCTTTCAAATACTGTGCGTTGCTCGACTAAAGATCGGATCTGTTGTGGAAAAAGCATAAAACACATAAAGAATTTAATTGCAATGTCCATTTATACAGTAAGTGCCAGCATTTTACTGTTATTTAGTTATATTTTGACTAAACCACATTTTGCTTTTGTTTTTGAGCTATGATTTTCATTATTTTAGTTTGGCAGCACTGCTGTGAAAGTGTGTGTGTGTGTGTGTGTCTGTGTGTGTGTTGGTGGTGAGATCAATGCTGTTTGGAGTTCAGTAATGTCATGGCTCTGGGAAAGACACTGACTCTTGTGTTTGTTGTAGTTTTAATGGAGTGTAACATCTGCCAGAGGGCAACGGGTCAAACGTGTGAGCACGAGGGTGGGATGTGTTCTTCAGGATGTTTTGTTCCCTGCTGAGGCAAATGAAGTTGTTAAAGGCCTTGAGCAAGCAAAGAGAGTTGTCGATGGTCCTCTGCAGTGCTTTAATGATTCTCTAAAGCCACCCCCTCCCTGTCTGCCTCCATGCAGCTATTGTACCACACAGCGTTGCAGTGCAACATCACACCCTCACTGGAAATGGTGGAAAAGTTTATCAGTAGCTTTTATTTTTTTAGGTAGTTTCTCCTGAAACTTTTATGTAAATAAATTGTCGACTACACCGAAGAACCCGATTCTTTTTTTTCTTTTTTTTTTTTTTTTTTTTTTTTTTTTACCCTTTCCTTGCTGTCATTTTTTTCTATTGAAAAGAACCAGGGGCCTCATGTGCAAAGACTTCCTTAAATCGAGAAAACAGCGTACGCACAAGTAAATCCAGATGTATGAAGCCGTGCGTTGAGCGCACATGAGGGAATACCCGACTCCTCCCTCAACACGCCTCCATTTAAAAATGCAAATAGATTAAAATATGCCCTGCACCTGAGGAATCTCCTCTCTGCACTATTGAAAACCATATCTACATGTGGGGAAGAGAGGATCCTCGCTGGATAAACTTCCAAATAGAGGTAGAGGCACATGAAAATGTTCTGTTTGGCACATGTTCCTCTGACATTAGTGCCAAGTGCAAGAGGAGCGAGTGTGCAAAGCTGTGAATGCTGTGGGGTCAGAGCAGCGCACACCCGTGCAAATAAAAAAAACTGGTTGGACATTGGGACAATTTACTCACCAAGAAGCCACCCACCGTGCACCGTGCCAGCTTGCAGTCTGTTGCCAACCATGCTGTTCATCAGAATGAATGAATGGTGCGTTGAACAAAGCCGCCTCGCCACAGTGTTGGTCAGTCGCTTTTGCACATCACATAATTTGCACATTGACTGAGTGAATATGTTTCCTGTTAACATGAACATATTCTACTGTGATGGTGCTTTTATAGAAATGTGTATTAAAGCTGTCATTTCTAACTCGGACCCGAAGCACGGACCGGCCCGACCCAAATCCAGGACAGGCCGGGCCATGATAATGTTCTGGATGGGCTAGCCGGGTCAGTGTTGGGCTTTTGGTTGTGCCAGTGGATCAACAGTGATCCGATTATATGGTGACAGGACTTGCCATACATGCACCAGCCGCACGTGGCCATTTCACTGCGAACTGACCGGCCTTGAAAGAGGTAAAAAGTTCAGTTACGCCTCAGATGAGATTGTACAGCCAGACAGCGATCCATTTCCCAAATGGCTCCGATTTGCTGCCCATTTTATTCAGCCATGCGTCGGCCAACCATTAATAACTATATAAGCAGTCAAAGCTCAATTTAAAATGTTGGGGTTATTTTTTGGGTTTGGACCTGTAATTACTGTTAATTCGTTGGGTCGGGTGGGGTTTGGAAATCATGGCTACAGGCTGGGGTCGGGTCAGATCTGATTTTTTGGGCCCGAATGCAACTCTGTGTGCTGTTTATTGTTCTGATTACATTAAGAAAACCAGCTGTTGCAACGACCTGTGCTTTAGTGTTGTCCTGTTCAGCTGCATTGTGGGGAATTTGATCAATCTGGTTGACGTATGGATAATTCCATCACACAGCTGGCACGGCACGGCTCGGCTCAGGGTCGGCTGGCACAGTCCCAGTCGGTCTGCCAGCTCCCTCTGAAATGGTCCTGTTGCCAGGAACCAGTGTGGTCAGCAGCTGTATGTGTACGGGCAGCGCACGGCTCCTCGCTGCGCTGCGCTCCAAGCACAGTTCCAAAAGTATTGGCCTTGGAGATGCTGTGCACATTTCCAGTCTTTTCATTCTTGCTACATCTGAAATTTTGCATGACAAAGTGGTGTATCCCATATTTTTGTTCATGAAGCCCCAGATCTTCCACGTTATTCCTAAAGCGGAGGCGCTTGTTTCTTATTGAGGGTAGACTGATTTCTTCTGGAGATTAGTCTAATCACTGCCAAATCATCTGCAAAAGGGTAATAAATATGTATTAATGCTGGGGTGAGCAGTCTGACTTGTAGGTGCAGAGAAACTAGAACCAGTATTTCACTGGGTTGTCACTGATGGAGACTGTTGAAACTCAAAAGGGCAATTTTTGTTGATGTTTCATTACATTCTGTTTGGAACAGTCTTTTTTTTTTTTGTAATCCTGATCTGTTTTTGCGTGCACAGCTTGCAATACTGTATTTTAGGCTGTGCACATTACTTTGTTGCCCACCTCCACCTACATTTTACCTGCCTCAGCTCACTTTGTACCCACTTTGGCAGACAGTAGTGCTTATTTATGTCGTGTAAACTTTGTTGGCTGTAGCGTTGGGAACTTTGGACATTTTTTTTTTTTACATAGACTGTCCTTTAAAGGGTTTGATTAGGAAATGCCTATAGGTTTTTCTCCATGTTTACTTCATTAGTGCAGAACTTGATATAAACATTCTGCATTCATCCAGTTTCTGATCAGTGAGAGCAAAATATTTATAAAACTGATAAAATGCATCTTCAATCCAAATTTCTGATCAAGTTAAACTAAGAGGTATACAGTACATAGCTCTGTATGCATGCATATGTATTATTTAACTGAAAAGGCAGAGGGTGAATTCAGTTTCATTTGAGCTCCTTGCATGTTAATTTAAGAAGTACTGATGTGAGGTTTGCCTTGTTCAAATCTCTGGCAATAAAACAAAGGCCCTTAAGGTAAATGTGTTCTTGTTTGTCTACAGTAAAATACAGACGATCCATTCCAGCATTAGCGCCTGGTGGTGTGTAAAGCGTTGCATTAATGACTAGTGTTATCTCTCAGAGGGGAGAGAACGGACAACATTTACCACACACAAACTGTCACAGTGTGGGAAAATGGAGAGTGTGTGTTTGATCACCAATTATAGACTTAAAAGGACAACATCCTCTTCTACTTTTGTTTCTGTCCCAGTGGTGAAGTGTGCAGACTGTGAGCTGTAACACTGCATCAGTATTCAGCAGGTAAACCCTCTTTGTATTATCATGGCACAGCAGTGGCTTCATAGAGAGCAGCTTGTTATATAGAGAGTGCACGTTTTGAACTTGTCTCCCTGCAGTCCAGATCTGTATCCAACGGAAATTGTTTGCCACGTGATAAAGAATATTTCAGAGATGATGATAATTCATCTACAACCTCCAACATGAACAAATGCCTATTACTATTTTTTTAATACTCCAAAAGTCTTGTTCTTTTCTTAATTTCTTATAAAGAAAGGGGAAATATAACTGATACTGCTTCTCAACTGTTCCTGTCATTTATTTATTTGACAATTTTGCACATATAAATGTTGGTCAGAGAGGACGCCTGGAGTTTTAAATGTCTCTTCAATCAAAATTTATATTAGAAAGTTTAGGCTTTTTGTCTCTTTTTGAGAAATGTAAAAAAATCTCAAACTTATGGAGATTTGAGGTTTGCAGAAAAGAACAATTAAACCTGTTGCGACAATTTAAATAAAATGGTTTTACCTAAAACACTTTGAGTGATTATGAGAGCTTGTTGAATCTGACAACTACAGAAAAACTATGAGCAGCAATTGCCCAACTTCTATAATTGTTTCCATCCAGTGATTTGCACAGCAGGTCAGAAGAATGAGTTTTTTTTGTTTTTTTGTAATTCTAGTGTTTTTCAATGAAAAATACACACTCATAGTTTTAGCTTCTGATATAAGGCTTCTTTAAATGGATGTAGTGCTCTTAAATGAAATTTTATACATTTAAGAATACATACTTAAACACATGAGGAGCACTTTTACATTATTATTATTATGATAATAATAATAATAATAATAATAATAATAATAATAATAATAATAATAATAATAATAATAATAATAATAACAGACCTTACATGTTGTTCATTCTTGCATGTGCAGGGGTTGACTCAGTTAGTACCACACCACAGTTTAGCTCAATGTTTGTTAAATGGACTGATTTAAAGCTGCTTCTGTTTTTGTTTTTTGTTTTTTCAACCTTTATTTAGACCGGTTAATCCCAGGTTAATCCCAGGTTAATCTCAGGTTAATTGTTAAGGATGATTGGCTGCGGCAGCCATTTTGAATCAAACTGACTCCAAAAGTTAATCAGTTGTCCATTCTTGAGTTTCATTCAAACAGTGGTTCATCAAATAT
The DNA here is from genome assembly GCA_031762415.1 of Simpsonichthys santanae. Taxonomy (NCBI): domain Eukaryota; kingdom Metazoa; phylum Chordata; class Actinopteri; order Cyprinodontiformes; family Rivulidae; genus Simpsonichthys; species Simpsonichthys santanae. The sequence continues at coordinate 26,568,963 of JARVLU010000600.1, forward strand.
TTTATTAACAGACAAACAGATAAATGTGTGCAGGTGCACGAGCTCTTGCAGTTACATGATCACTTGCATTTTGTGGCAGTAGGTGGTATCAGATGATAAATGTCACAGCTCGTAATGAGTTTATAATGTTTGCCATAAGAACCAGCAGTTTGCATTTCCGCTTCCAGCCATCCAACTCGAGTTTTTTTAGCCAATGTTGTGCGTATGTGTGCACGTTTATGAGTAATGATTTATCAGGGAGGTTTTATTTGTTCTCCTCTCCCCACCCCACCCCCCTCTCCTCCATCCTGTCTATAAAACAAAGATGTTGCTCATAATTCTTACACTGTCTTGTTTTTTTTTTTTTTTTCTGTAAATGTTGTATGTGTTAATGTCTCGTTTGACAGAATGAGTTTGTGAAAAATTACCTTCATATTTGTTTATGGTCATTATCCAGATTTTGTGCAGCACATTCAGCAAATTACATTCAGATACGCAAGAACCCTCAACACCGCCATACATTAGATCCTAAAGTTTTATGTCAAAATAAGAGTTCTAATTATTATATGGCAACTTCAAAGGACAGTGTTACTAAAAACGTATGAAAAACTTTGAAAACTGTTAAATGAAGTTGTAATATTTAAAACATAGCTTAACAAAAACTGTCAGGGTTGTCGAGGAACAAGTAAAGGTAATGGTAAATGTAATAAAACTGCACACCCCCTCAAAACTTGCAACATCTATGGAATTGTGCTGTGTGATAAAACAGCACATTTAGAGCAACCTTTTATTGTGGTCAGCCTAAGGCACACCTGTGCAATAATCATTCTGTCCAATCAGCATCCTGACAGAAAAAAAATCTTAGATCTTTGAGTTCATGAAAAATGTGAACAAAAACAGTGTTACGTTTATATATTTGTTCAGGGTATATAGTTTTAGGGTATAAATGTGTATACCGGTCATTAGTCCCTTGTGATCCACTTAACCATGTACTGGGCGCTAATTGACTATCACTTTAAAAATAGCCACAATTTATATATAAATAAATATATATAAAGCATTAAACCCTTCACTTCAAACAAATCAGGACTGGTTTAAATAAGACAGAGATGTTTAAATACATGCTTGTTTGTCTGTTTCAAATCAGCTGTGTGGTAAAACACTGTCAAGTGCTCATGGACAGAAGCAGCAGACAGAAATAGATACCTGTACAGCAAGCAGTTGCATCATAAGTGTTTTGCAAAAGTATGGCAAGCAATTTGTTTATTTATTCAAAATCCCCTAATGTCAAGCATCATTTCCTCACACGAGCATCTAGCCCACTGAAATATTTGGCAAGTGTTGTATTTATTTAATTAATTTTCCACATTAAGGACCTGTTGTTAAATTCTGCGTTTTCTTGTTTCACATCAAAAATGTTAAATTCACTGAAGGTTTTTGTTGCAATTGGTTGTTTTTGTAATATTTACTTAAGTCAAAGAAAAGGGTTTCCTTTTTGACATTGATCTAACGTTTTGTTTGACAAATAATCTGTCAGACATTCTTTACATTCAGATTGCATGAAGAAGAAAAAAACAGCATAATGGGTCTTTTTATTTTTAAGTGAAATTAAAGCAGATAAATCCTGCTTTGCTGTAAATAACCTGCCACCTTTGACCCTCCTCACTTGTAATGATTTGGTTTTCTGTCTTTGTTTCTGAGTTATTTACTTCCAGAAAAAGCAAATGGCACTGGTTTAGTTTTTCCTTTGTACTGAACTGAGGCCCTCACACCAAACTGTGACTTGTACAAACCACTACACTCTTAATATTTAACTAAAATTGTTCATTTTCATTCACATGTTTTTGTACAATGACAATATTCTGAAACAAAGTTCTACATCTAATTAGCAATCATGTTATTATTTGCATAGCAGGAGCTATGTCTCCACATGAACAATCATATTTACAGTTTGCCATAATCCCATAATAAATGGCTAAAGGAAAAAAGCCTTAAATGTTTATTGGCAAACATGCTAATAAACATTTGTATCAGATTTGTGTTTTTTTTTTTTGTTTGTTTTTTTGTTTTTTACATCATGCTTTAAGTATTATCATGTAAATGCTCTTTGTTAGTAATATTACAGAAAGATGGCCATGCAAGTGAGGGTTTTCTTAATGAGGATCAGTTAAAAAAATAAATAAAAAAAACTTTATACACACACCAATAACTGCCTAAAAAACTTGAGTTGGCATCACTAAAAGATGGCAAGAAAAGAAAAATCAGAAGGTAAATTAAGCTAATAAACTAAAAAGCACAACTTTTGTAGACTTCCCTTCTCATAAAAGAGGAAAAAATGTGTTTTTCATTGCACAGCAAGTCAAGCATGTTTTCCAGCATGTAGACATACGTGTTTCCTCTGTGAAGATCAAAAGGAGACTGGGCCAGAACCTCAGAGGATTCACTCCAGGATACAAACAGACTAGTCTGAGCATGCATGTCATCATTGGAACAAGGAAACTGACATTTACTGATATTTTCACTGCTGACTGACTCAGAAGGGTCACTGCAGAGGTGTGCACCACCATCCTCTGTTCTATATTCAGCCAGATGGAGGAGACTTTATTGGACAACAAGATGTGATTCTGCAGCACACAAATTAAAAAAAACATTTGGCCAAAATAAAAATAAAAATGAATTAAAATGTCATGTATTTGGCAAGTTCTTCAACTAATCTTTTATTTAAAATGTGGATCTGAATTTAGACTCTTTGATTTGTGCAGCAGCCTTACTAACTTCCTGTTCATGTGTTCCAGAGGGAAGATTTCCAACTATCTCAGCCTTCAAGCCATAAAGTAACTGAGCCTGTGAATTATAAACACCACCCCCACCCCCTCCACCCCATCACTGGTTGAAGTGTACAGAAAGGTAGCCAATTTAACAAAGAGCATAATGACTAAGTAAACTGCCATAACAATTGTGATCCTATTTAAATCAATTTACAATTAACACTTTTATTTATATGGTTACATCCAGATAAAAATATTCTATATCCTGTGTCCTCACCATTTTCGATGGAAAATGAAGCCAGCATTTTATGGAGGCTGCCATGTTGTTTTTACAACCAGAGTCTGTGCACTAGGGATGAGTAGGATTTTAAGTCCCGCCTACTTCATTGCATCACATGACCCTTTGTTTAAGCGTGAGAAAACTTGAAGACGTATTAAACGTATTTTAAATGCTGAATGCTTGAACATACAAGGTAAGAACTATGGAAACCATAAGTGTCAACACCTTACAAAAATTAATTGTTTTTATTTTACAGGAAACCTTTTGTCCATTTTTTTATTTTTATTTTTTTACACACAGGATGTAGGACTTCAAACTTGTACTAAATCCAGTCAACAGGAGATCTGGTACTGTTTCAGCTTCAACTTCTAGATTGTGGTCAGATGTTTAAATACAGAAAACATTTAACCCCAAGCCAAACTTTGGGATAATATGTTCTAAATTATGAACGTATATGAAAAGGGGAACACCATATTATAATGAGTACTTTATTTGATGCAGTGGACAAAACGGATGTTGTGTATTTACACTTGTTCTTAATGCCCCTAATTCAAATACATGTAGTCCTCTACTTACAAACGGGTTCCGTACCTACAAACCGTTTGTAACTTGATTTTGCTGTAAGTCGGAACTCATTACACGTGGCGCCGCACCCGTTCGTAAGTCCGGATTTTTTTGCCGTAAGTCGAGGAAATACATGTAAAATGTATGATAACACTGCGCCGCACACCTGTTCTTAAGTCCGAGTTGCCGTAAGTCGAGGGCGCCTTAAGTCGAGGACTACCTGTATATGTCTTGTATGTTGGTATAAACACGGTCTAGTGTGTTATTTCCACGTGTTGGTATGGTGATGTGCTGATAGAATCTTGGCAGAGTATCTTTCAGGTTTACGCAGTTAAAGTCACCAGCCACCACATAAAAATCCTCTGGATGCTTGATTTGAAGCAAGCTAATGTCATCATTTAGCTCCTGCAGCACATCTTTAGCATTAGCATCTAGAGCTATATAAACCCCAATAATATACACAGCTGTGATCTCACAAGGTAAATAATGTGGCCAACATGGTCAGTTGTTGTAAAGCATGTGTCAAACTCAAGGCCTGAGGGCCAAATATGGCCCTTGTTGATATCTTTTCTGGCCCCCAAGATGTTATTTTAAATGTAAAATACTTTTATCACTTTTTTCAGTAATCTTTGATTATGATGTCAAAAATGCAACAGAACATCAAATGAGACCAATCAAACTCTTGTTGAGAAACCTGCAACCAAGAAAAGATGTCAGGTATCTAACTTGAGTTAATGTAGATTCTGAAACCGGTCCTTAGTTTGAAAAATGTTTTAATTTTGACCCCATTTGTAAGTGGGTTTTACACCCCTGTTCCAAAGCCTCAGAGCAGGAACTGTTTACAGAACACAGTTTGTACACCAACATTTGTTTACGTAGATGCATAAGCCACCCCTTGTGCCTTCTCCGATAGCTGGTTTCAGTCCACCTTGAAAAGCAGTCTATTGTCCAGCTGGAAAGATGAATATGGCATGGTGTTGTTTAGCCATGTTTCCATGCTTCATGTTCTCAGGCCAGAATTAACTTGATCTTCCCTGGAGTCTCCTCCCAGCGTGATGTGCCTATCAAGTCTCTAAAGGGACACAGATTGGAAGCAAGAAATTTCTGAACCACATCAGCTAATTAGGGCTGCAACAACGAATCGATAAAATCGATAAAAATCGATGATTAAAAGCGTTGGCAACGAATTTCATTATCGA
>JARVLU010000600.1:26581659-26599066 GCA_031762415.1 Simpsonichthys santanae
CTAGGAACCACAAGTAAACCTGCAGTCTGAGAGTGAAGTGCTCTGTTAGTAAAATATGGAACAATAAGATCTGTAATTAATGATTAGTAATTATTATTATTATTATTATTATTATTATTATTACGAATTATCACCCAGATAATGAACCATTGCATTAGTCCAGTCTAGATGTGATAAATGCAGGAATCCATTTTTCTGTATCATTTTTAGACACGACGTTTCTAATTTCAGCAATTTTACGCAGGTGGAGGAAAGTAGTTCTGGTAACTTTTTTAATGTAATCAAGGTTGTGATAGCTGTAGGAAATATGCCCCCCACCCCCCTCTTTCTTAGAAATTCAGTCATGCACAGTACTGAACCACCCCTATACGTGAACATCTTGGTGCAGGAATGCTGAGGTTGTAAAGAAATGTACTGTTGTTGGATTACACTGCTGATGGTAGTTAGTCTGGTCAACAAGCACAACAGCTAGCAAATACACTGGGTTCTCAATTTGCACTGGTTAATTGTGTAGGTTTGATGCAAACCAAAAGTTTTTAGAACACGCCACATTCAGAATAATCATCCATCTTTAATTCGCTTTTTTCCATTTTGAGTTGCAGGTTTACTTCAAATACCGAAACCTAAATCTGGATATATGATGATACTGATGCTATTCTGATACCGTTCACTGGTACCCAGCAGTCACAGTGTGAGGGTCTCTCTATCTGCAGGCTCTCTTGTAAATGGCTCACTGAGACTAAACTGTATAAATAAAGGTGGAATGAGAGGCGGGGACACCCTGGACAGGCCTCCAGTCCATCACAGGGACACATAGGGACAAACTAAACAACCACTCACCTATAGGGACAATTTAGAGTGTTTTTGGTCTGTGGGAGGAAACTAGAGAGAAAACTCATGTGCAGGGAGAGAACATGCAAACTCCCAAAATCAGAATAAACAAGTAAAAATTCATCGCTACACTCGTCTGTCAGGTCAAAAAATCACAATAAGATGAAATATTTCAGTTTGTTTAACGGTTTTCACTGAACATTCTGCTCTGTTTGACATTGTGTGTTTCCCGTACTCAACAGTTTACTCTGTTTCACCTTCGAAGAGCATTTTTACAATTTAATGTGAACGTTCTTTTTTTAAATAGTCAAAAGAACACTGTTTTTATTGGGTATGTAAGACGAACCGCTGATGTTGCGCTCGTGTGAAGACAACACGTTGTTTGTTTTCACGTTGAGCAAAATATTCAGAGAAGCTGCTGCTATGATTTTTATCCTGTGAAATATTTCCGCAGCTCGGCGATGGTGTTCGGTGCAGTAATTAGCTGTTTTGTAATCTGCGTGTCTGAACGTGTTTTCAACACTTTCCAGCATCCGAGTTCAGTCACATGCCGGTCGGTCCTTCTTTCTCCTTTGAAAGATAGATTCTAAAAACAGGCACAGCGGTTTGATTCTCCTCCATCAGTGTTCTGCTATCAGTGGGACTTTGGGCGAGCTGGAAGACGCTCACAGGTCTTGCAGCAAAGTGTTATTGATCACTCCCCAAATACTTGATGATCGGTGCTGTTGCACTTCGTCTTCTGAGGTTTTCATGGAGTTTTGGTCCCATCTGCTTGTCACGACTGCATCAAACTAGCGATGCACAGATCCACAGTTTTTTTTTACTTCCAATACCGATACTTAAATCTGGATGATACGATACTATTCTGAAACTGTTCCAATACCATCATCATTATTGTGAGGCCCTGCACAAGTAAAATAAATGTTCTGCCAGTGCTCTCTGGTGGACGGAGCATCATCTGGATGTTGGGCGCCTGTAATCTCTGCAGCTCTGTGTTTAAACATCACTTCAGCTGTGTACATTGATTTTATATGAGGCTGTGATCATCTCCTCTCTACAAGCAAGTACAATTTGTACAAATATATGCATGCATGTCCAAAAAGGCAGCTTGAGGTAAGTGTTATTAATGTTGGGTAAGTTCACAAAACATGTTTGTTTTATTTCTAGCTTTAAAGTGGATGTTAAAGTGATTAAATGGCTTTAAACATCTGCTAAGCTCATGTCAAAAAACAACACAGACATGTTCCTGTCTTTAGTATTTTACATAGCTTTATAAAGTAGCTGTTTTTCTTTTATAAATATAATATTCTTGTATTTTTCAATTCATGTGTTGTTTTATGATTGTCTACTGTTGTATAGATAAATATCTCCTGGAGGGTAAACTACATTTTGGTTGCAGGTATCAAGCTGCAAAATCCTTCATTTTCTACAGTTGGGCATCAATTACGATGAAGTTCAGCAACTTCTCGGTGATCCCTTTAGCGTTCACATTGTCCAGTGTCCACCTTGCTGTTGGAACGACTCCATAAGTGATTCATGTCGGCTCCTTTAGTCTTTCTCCCGCCTGGCAGAACAATCCTCGTGCGCTTTAATGTGGTGCTTTGTCAAATGTTTAAGTTGGATGTATTGTGGGTCGTGACGGAGCTCCCTCCTCTCGGTGCAGTGGCTCTGCAGACATTGCACGTTGCTGTCTTGCTAAAATACTTGTAAAATACTTCCACACAGCTGACATGTTGCAATTAAAAGTTTGTTAGCCGTTAGCCACAGCTGCTCAGTCCTCACGTATTTACTGCACGTTCAAGCTGGCTGCAAACTATGAAATGGATTTCCTGAATGTGAGGCGGGTCTTATTGCTCTGGGTTTCATGAGGCACGCCTCCGTTCAGGAAATCCATTCCGCAGTTTGAAGCCAACTGGCAGAGCAGTGGAGACGTTTCATCATGGATCAGAAATCTCTGCAGGTTGGATCGTAAAAATCCGATACGTAAATCATGTTGATACCAGAACCCGATACCGGATCGTATCGGCCCCATCCCTACATCAAACACCAAAGCAACACCTACATTTCACATTTCTTTTTCATCTAAATGGGCTTTAACGCAAAATAACTCCCAGGGAATTGTGAACCACAAGCCACAGTACATCTCCTCCTGGTGGATACTGAGTTGAGCCTTTTTTTGATGTGAGCCCCAGTTGTGTCAAGCCAACTTGAAGATTACAAAGACTGATGCTTGTCAGCTTGTGACTACATGTCATCATCCTGCCTCACAAAAAGAAAACCGTCCATCTCCTCGATCTGCTTGGGCTGATGCGCTTCAAATAACAAAGCTGCAAACACCCAGTGCTTGTTGCACTGACACCTTTTCGCTTCCTTCGAAGGCGACCTGATGCTCAGTATCTCTCTGGCTCTTGTCTCTTTTGATTGTGGCCTGAACTTACTCTCTTAACTACCATAAAAAGCAGCCGTGTAATTTGCTTCCAACCAGGAAAATGCATTAAACCTTCAGGGATTGGTGCCAATATGAACTAGTTCTCAAAACGGAGCGTCTGTCTTTGGATTTTCCCCTCACTTCTTCATTTTTATTTCTTCTTGGGGGGAAAAATAGAAAGAAAGCAATGACAGTATCTGCAATTTATTACATTGCTACAAAGGTTCTGTGTAAATATCCTTTAGAGAGGAAAAGCAAATATGAATCTTTAGAGCAACCCATCATGGTTTTTAGAATAATGCTTCATAAAAGAGGCTGTTGACTGCTCATTTTTCATACTTAAGTGAATAAGAGAATGAAGCTGTGACTCCAGAGAGGCAGTGCTGGGTTCAAAAACATAAAAGAAATATAGCCTGGAATTGTTTAGATATGCCTTTTCATTTTTCTTTTTAAATTGTCATCACTTTCTGTCTCTATCAGTCTATTCATTAAGCAGACAGGAAGTGACCCGGTTCTGTCATGTGCGCTGAGCGAGACGGACCACCTGCCCCTCCTTCTCCACGGTGTCACACTGATCACGGTCCCTCCTCATCGACAGCCCGGTGCCACTCTCACTGATGTCCCTTCATCACGGAGTTGCCAACTTGCAATCAGACCACGATGTAATGACCCGTGACATCACATCTGTTTGTGTCTTTAGGAGTCCGTCATGATGTAATGTGGCAATCACGGTTACTAATGATGGATCACATGAAGCCTCCTCCTCTTTAATCTTACTCAGTTAGCCTTGTGTCTGTGGGAAGATAGAGAGAGTCATCTGATGTGTACTGAGTGCTTAAATTAACAAAGTTTAAAACAAAGATGACTTAAAGTTGTAGTTTATTTTCCAAAAAGTGTTTGCCAAGACACCGGAACATGGAGCATATATTATACACTGGCCCATTAAGGCATATTAAATATATATTTAAAAATTTCACACGTGAATAGGTACTCCTTGTATGATTGATGCTTTTCATACTGTGCACGGAGCTCTGTCTCAATAAGAGCAATGATGATTGGCTGCCATATAATGGGTTTTCATATGCAAATGACTAATGTCTTGAGCAGCCTGGGAAAGTTTGAGCAAGGTGGACTGTGTGTGTGTGTGTGTGTGTCTGTGTGTGTGTAGTAAGGAGAAGAGGAGCAAAACTTTCTAGGCTATTCATGTGTGTGTCTGTGTGCGTGCCTCAGCATTAATGAAGCCCATTTTCATGGCTAGTTTAATGGCAGCGCATACAGTCACAGGCAAACGAAGAGAAATTAGTCCCGTTTATTGATGTTAAAAGGGTTTGGACGTTTTAATTGGTAGAAGTGAAAATAAAAGATGGCAAATGAAGCAAAGCAGCATACAGCTATTCCTCCATTATGGTGTCATGGACCTGCTTTGAGGCGTGCTCAGCCTGGTGAATGACCACAAATTGAAGTGTACATGGGGTCATTTGGAACAGTTCAAAACTAATGAATTGTCATGTGTTCATTTGAGCCTTTGGAACGGATGCCACTGCAACGTTTGGGAATTCATCCGTTCATGCCTGCCTTTTTACCATCCGTCAACAAATGGAGGACTGTCGGGGGGAGTCTGGAAACTGCTGAAAATGAGAGATATTAAGAAGATCGTAGCGCTAATTAGGCCCTGTTGCCTTAAAAGAGTCACAGCTGAAGTTCTCTGTCTGGTGTTTGCATGTTCTTTCTGCTTTGGATGGATGGATGGATGGATGGATGGATGGATGGATGGATGGATGGATGGATGGATGGATGGATGGATGGATGGATGATGGCAAAAATATCTCCACATACAGATTAAACTAGACCTGTTTTGTTACTATTGATAAAATGGAGACTGTCATTTGTGTTTCCTGAACTGTGCAAAAGTTTTATTTTATATATTTTATTTATTTGTTTGTTTTACTGTAGGTGATATCTTTAGGTGACTTTTTGGCAAACAACATTCACGACAGAGTCCCCAAAGCATCTTGAAGCGTTGGCTGGGCTACTCGATTTCCCTTAAATTAAATTTTCTCGAGTTTTAAAATACTCACATTATCTGGGTGAGAACATTTTGTCTCACATGTGGGGGCACATGCCGAGGTGGATATGATGCCGGTGGAGGGGGGTTTAAAAAAAAAAAGCCTGCAAAGTCTAGAATACAGTTTTTCTAACTTTGCACACAAGTTCTGATTTTCTTAAATTTGCTCAGTTTAGCCTCAAGACTCGCTCAGTGTCTAATATTCGGCATTAGGTGAGAATGTAATGAAAACTTAACCCTTTATTTTGTACAATAAATAAATAATTTGTCACCAACTACTCTCCAAAGTGCAGTTTGATACATTTTGCTTCCAACGTGAGCCATATTTTTGTTTTAAACTTTAAACGTGCTCTTGGTAAACGCTTCTTTAAGCTGATGATTTTTAAAAATCTTTTCTTTGTCCTCTGGCTTCTACTTGACTCGTCCCCCGTTTAGTTCTTCCAGCTGATCATGACATGTTATTTCATAAGTTTGGACTTAACTAAACTGCTTCAAAAATAAGAAAAGCGAATAAGAGGGCAAAACAGAAATACTGCAGATGAACAGTCTCTGAAAGACAAATCTTTAAGAATTAGGAGGAAAAAAATCCAAATAATCTGTGAAACAGGACCTGAGAGTCTGAGACTATAACTGGATTTGTATCATGACATTTTAAATCCAGTTTTTGTTACAGATTATAGATTAAAATATACATTTCTACATTTTACTGAGGAATGCCTTTACAAATTATTGCACACTAAAATGAATCAATATTGTGTTTATTTCATGACACCTCCCTGTAAATCTCAAAATATAAGAAATTTTAGTTATTTTTCATGGAAATATTCCCATAAAAATCAGGAGTTGTGCAGATATTTGGATCAGTATAAATATTTATTTTAGTCTTTTATTAAAATTAAGATTTGTGACTACTTTTGTACATAATGGCTTATCAAATCAGCATTTAACTGAAATTAATTAATTTACATTTAATCAAAGTGATATTCCAAATGTTACATGAAGTTTTATAATTTGCATTTAATTGTGATGATATTCTAAATGATCTTTGTAAGATTTTGAAATTCAGCCAAGGATTTTTAGCTTTTATGTTTAAAATCTTTGACCTAACAATTGGAAACAAATTAAGGTGTTTTAAGTAGATCACTGTTTCATCTACATTTTATGCACTTTCTGAGTCAACCCTCGTCTTCTTTCCAACTCAAACTCATCTTTATTCTGCTTTTCTTTCTTCCAAATTATGACTTGGAAGTGTGATTTAACAAGAGGCCGTCATTCAAGATTCATGCAACTTTTAACTCTCACATTAATAACTTGTAGAGAGTTACCATCTGGTTTTCCTGAATAATAAAAATCCTGTTTTACAGCTTTAATATCAGCACCATTCTCCTCCACCATTTATTGCTGCTCAGCCTTGTTTATTAATTTGCTTTTAAAATGAAAAACGTTGAAGCGTACTTATTATGCTTAATAACCACGTTGTACAAATCTGCAACACTCTGCTGTCAGACACAACCTTATGATAATTATAAGTACAATCCGTAACGGCACTTGAAATGTCGTGAGCGCACATTTGTATTGTCAGAACAATATTTAGCATTGAGTCGCAACTTGGAAAACCCCAAAATACTCATAACTAAGTCCGTTTTACAGATATTAATCTAAAATTTGATATGATAGTGGCTGAAGACGATTTTTAAATGCAACACATTGCACTTTATATTCGCTTAAACTTTGGCATTAGCTTTTAGAGTCAACCTTGTTTGACTGTTAGCAAAATTTTTCATGAACTGCTTGATGAATTTTAATAAAACTTTCAGAAACTCAGTACATATTCACCTTTGAAATCAACTCAATCTATGATGGCTGCCACAACTAATCAAACGTATCCAACACAGAATTGAGTAGAGCTGAATCAGATTTACAGATATTAAGCTGAAATTTGGTGGTAGTAGCTGAGACTCCTTCAGAGCACATATTCTGAGCATTAATGTTAATTGAACCTCATAATTTCAAGATTGGGCTAAAACGTTTAGAACTTTTTTAATTTTCAGTATAATATGAATCTAGTAGATGATATTCCTTCTAGGAGTGCTGAGCTCTGATTTATTTAATCTCAACCATACTGCCTGATTTCTTGCACACGTGTACTTTACTGAAGTATCCAGTTCTGTATTATTTTTTAAAATGTACTGGTATTCTTTTATTCACTGATGAATTATGACAAAATAACAATTCTTTCTTTTACGCTCTTTCTCTGTGTCGCTCCCAGCTCTGAAGATTTAGTGCTAAAAGTGTACGACAAGCATTTTAATTACACAACAAAATTGATAAAGGTCTCAAATGACAGACGCAAACTAATTACCCGAACATTCAAATGCTACATTTACCCTGCACATACCGCACCTATAGACTCTGAAATGACGGGCCGCAGATGGCTCAATTACGCAAATGGGATGAAAAACAAGTCTCTGTGGAAATTAAAAAATGATTGAGGAAGAAGTGCACGCTTGACGTGCCAGCCTTCAGCTCTTTGCAGAACTGTATATAAGTTCAAGTGTTTCCAACAATCACACCCGAGCTGTGCCCTCGGGGGGCTCGTTGTACAGACGAGGCTAAACTTAGAAGAAAACGCTCCCTGACAACTTTAACATGGGACGGAAGAGCAAGAAGTAAGAACGTATGTTCTCTCAAGACGTGATGAGTTTACAGTGAGGGGCTGCGAGGTCAGTTTGAAGCTGTTTACCTTGGTTGTATTTGTAGTTTGAGTTCTTTATTTCATCCATTATGTCTGAAAATGTCCACATTAATGACCTGCATGAGTGCAACCAGCCATCGTCACCAACTGTTGCTTCTGGCACATGACCCATCTGGTCAGTTCGCAGACGGATGAATCGGCCACTTGGCTTTCAGGCCCAGACGTGCGTCGTGTCCTCCTCCACGGTTCACTGCGTTTGGATTTTCTTTAAACCAACGGCTGTTTTCAATGTTCTGTGTCACACGGTGTTTCGGTTAATGGGTGGACGGATCCAAGAACACGGCAGGTATGAAGGAGCTGACATGTTCAGAAGGTGGTAACAAGTGTTGTTGTGTTCTTTTGGTACGCGAGTTAGTTATTGCTTGTGTTAAAATCCTAAAATAATAATATACAGGTACTCCCCGACATACGCCCCCCTGACATACGGCATTTTGGACTTACGGCCCGCCTCCCCAGTGACGTCATCACACCTCCCATTGACTTTCAATAGCTGCACAGTGCCTATTCTATGTGTTTTTTGAGGGTACTGTGTTAGCTAACTGCTTGGAAATACAGCACTGTACATGTTTAAGGTACAGAATGTACGCTGGTGTTGTGTTATGTTGAAAAAAAACGTGTTTAAAAAGACGTTTACCGTTCTTCTTCTGACTTACGGCAAAAATCCGGACACGGCCGCCACGTGGAATGAGCTGCGACTTACGTTAAAATCAAGTTACGTTTGGCCCGTAGGAACGGAACTCAAACGTAAGTCGAGGACTACCTGTAATAATATTATGAGGCAAGGTTTTCAACTTTAGTGACTGAACAAATTTGATAATTGATCAATTTATTTTAACAAATTAAACCAAGCGACAGGGTCCTGGAGAACCCTCATGCCCTGCTGAGACGCACACAGCAGGGTACGTCATGGACATGTTGTACCTTTCTTTCTGTGTTGTTGCAGTTGGATGCTGAAGATCTTTGGATTTATGATAGAAGGGTTTCTGCTTTTTGGCATCGTTGGATACCTCTGTTATCGGCTATTGAGGAAGACGGTGGCGGCAGCTTTGGCAATGGCAAAGCTGCCGACCTTATGTGAAGGATCAGTTCATGCTTCAAGCTCTCAGACTCAGATGATGTATGAGCTCAACCATGAAATGGAATTAATTAATTTCAAATTTTCTTAATCCAAAATCGGGGCATTAAAGTTGGTAGTCTATTTCTTCAAACAATGCTAGGCCTTTAATGGTTAGTGTTCGCCAGGGCTCAGTTCTGTCAGCCCACCAGCTGTCCCTGCAGGGCTGAAGACAAACTGAACAGACTTCTGAAAAGGTCCCAGTCCACGTTGTTCACGTCACACACAGTCCACGGGTACGCAAGAGAAGATTTGATGGAAATGCTAAAAACTGTGTTTTTCCCCAGCGGTGCTTTTCTAAACAGCCGCCTGTACTTTAAGCTTTCTACACTCTACAAAAACACATAGCTTGATTGTAAACCAGGTTATGTCCTGCAACGCATAAATTATGCCTGCATTTCTAAATATGATCTTTTAATAGCTTCGGTTTAAATGAGAATTATTAGAAATTGTGATGAGCAGACTGGTGGTTTTTCACAGAGTTCGAAACGTTTGGTCAACACGTCCATGTGAGAGTGATGAATGTGCCGCTGCGCTCGGCCAAACAGTTACATCTGCGACTGGCACAGGACGAATCAGCGCTTCATCGTTTGGCGTCGGTGCAGGTTCCTCGAACAGATTTCTGTCCAACGCTGAGTTTCTATCAACCACATATCTGTCACTTCTTTGGTTCTCGCATCATGGAGCCCTTTTGAGCAGTTTTCCTCTCCTCCTTGTCCCTTAGTGAACACAAATAAGTGCTCGACACTGTTTCACTTCAGCTTTGAATTTGGGTGCGATTTTTGAGGAAATCCTTGTGTGTGAATGTGTCGTTTCATTTTCTAGAGCTGCATGTGCTGCTGTCACCATTTATGTGATCCTGTCTTTTTTTTTTTTTTTTTTTTTAATTTTGTGCATGAAATGAGAGAATAAGGTATCGTTTTGTTTCAGCATCCTCCGCAGGCGCCTGTTAGGTCCTGAAGTGGCTGCGTTTAGGAACCGGCTATGTAGAAATAAACAAAATTTCATCTTCAAACGCTTATCAAAATGACATCATCAGAGGGCTGATGTGTGTCGGTGTGTGCTTGGCTGCTGTCTGCCTTGCTCCTGGTGAAGGGATGTGCAGCAGGAAGGAGAACGAAGGAGCTGCTGATGGAAGATGTTCATCATCTAGAACCAGGAGACACACAAGCTCAGCTGGAGACCTGCACTCCCAGGCACAGACGCACATCTGGATGCTCTTACACAGAAATAAGTCCAAGCACAGACAGATCTGTGTTGAAATAACAAATAAATCTGTTGCTGAACAGACTTGTAGTTTGGTATTTTTTTAAAAATCATAATAATAACAAACACGTAATCGTCTGAATGTTTATGAAGCGTTCACTCTACTGTGATCCATTTATCTTCTATATATGTTTCAGCATCTGTCTTGTTTCACAATTTCTGTGCTGTTTCAACAAATCATAAATGACAACATTCAGCTCTATCAGGACAATCCTGCTGTGACTTTTAGTATTGGTGCAACTTTAGCTTTTTGAAATATTTAACCTTTTCTGCCATTTTTGTCTCATAGAAAATAAAATGAGCTCATTTTAATCCTTCAGATCTTTAGATGTGTTCACAACCTTTTACTGTTCCTTTCACATTTTGTTCTGTCCCAGCTTCTTTCAGCTTCTGCAAACTTGAACTTTTTTTCAGCTACTTTGCTCTTTTCAGCTGTTTTGTGCTTTTTTTTTTTTTTTTTCGGATTCTTTTTACTAACTACAACTTTTTTTTGCTTCTTCTAACTTCTTTTTGTTAATTTCAGCTTATTTATGCAATCGTCAGCTTTTTCTGCTATTCCAGCTACTATTTAGCTGTTTTATGCTAATTTTACCTTTTTCAGCTAATTCCACATTTTTTGCACTCATTTTAACTTTTTTCAGCCTAATTCAGCAAAATGTGTTCTCTCCACTTGTTTCAAGTAATTTCAGCTACTTTCTGTTTTTTAGCTACTTTTTATATGCTGTTTTGCTAATTTAAGCTTTTTACAGATAATTTCCACTTTTTGTACTCATTTTTGCTTCTTTCAGCAACGTGTTCCGCTTTCTCCTGCCAAATTCAGCTTGTTCTACCTTTTCATCTACTTTTTCTTTTGTAATTTTTTGCTAATTTCAGCTGTTTTCAGATAAAGTCAAGTTTTTTTTATGGGAATTTCCGCTACTTTTAGTCTAACTTCTTTATGCTAATTTCAGCTTGTTATGCTCCTTTCAGATTTTTCTGCTATTTCAGCTTTTTCTGCTTTTCAGCTACAGTCAAGTGCTAAATTTAGCTTATTTTGTTATTATTATTATTATTTACTAATTCCACTTTTTTTTTAAGCTCAATACAGCTCCTCCCACTTCCTTCTGGCAGTTTTAACTTATTTCAGCCTTTTCTGCTACTTTTCAGTTATTGTTTTGCTAAATTCAGCTCATTTATTTATTTATTTATTTATTTGTGCTCCTTTCTGCTTATTTAAACCTAACTCGGCAAATATGTGTGCTTTCTGTTTTCTTCTGCTAATTTAGGCTTGTTCTTCAATTTCAGCTACATTTCAGCATGTTTTTAAGCTAATTTCAGCTGTGCTTCATCAAATTCTTCAAAAAGCATTCACTGCATTTTTGCAGATTTGGAGGAAGTGTAGTTTCTTCTCGTGTTCTTTAACGTTTGGCCACTGCAGAGACGGACATCCTTTTAAACTGACAGATTCATGGACGGTTAATTGAATCATTAGCTGCAGCCAAGCCAACACTTTGGCACAGACAGTTCTTGAGCTCCTCACACTTCTCCTCCATGCACAGCTGTTGTCCAGGTGTGAGTCTGAAGCCAATCCTCTGAGGCCTCCATGGTCTCTTCCAGTGGCCTTCACTGGTCCTCGTCTCACCCCCTCTCCACCTGCTCCCCTCTACTTGACTTGGCTCTTTTCCATCCAGTGTTCAATATTCGATCGTCTCGCCCAGACACGGCTGACTCCTCGCAGCACCTCCTCTCAGCATGCTGTCTCCTCTACCTCCTTCACTTTACTCTTCATCTTCCCTGAGTGATGGGGGTGAGACAGGGGGAGAGAGGAGACAGTAGAGGGAGTCACTTCATCAACCACAGTCTGATGGTTCATCAGCAGCTGCTACTTTGTCTTCATTAGCTGCTCCTGGTTTCCATTCATTCCAACGTCATTAGTGAAGTTATCAGAAATCCTCAAACCTTTTGTCCGAGGCCCGTTGTCATCTCTTTATTTATTTATTTATTTTAGAAACGCAAGGATCTGCTATTTTTAGGATATTTCTATTAAATGTTGCAGGATGTGTCAAACTCATTCTATAATTTAAAGATCAGCATTCTTTACAGGAATGCATATCTCCCGCCGCCTTTCATGCCAGACTTTAAACAGAAACCTTTCCATATAAAGAAATTTACATTTTCCATAATTCAATTCAATTCAAAATTACTTTATTAATTCCAACGGGAAATTAAATGTTGTAACTTGTTATCCTCGTTTCATGAAGACGTGTTATAGATCCATCCCACAGCGCATCTGAAGAAACTGGCTGCAGATGCCATCCGATCCGTCCACCCAAACTCGGCTGGCCTCTCGGTTCCTCTGGGCTGTGGGACCACCAGATGCTGGGCAGAACTCCTCCCAAAGTGATGGCCACTCCTCCCAGCAGCTTGTTGAGCTCCTGGTTGCTGCGGACAGCTGGCTGCAGGTGCCGGGGGACAATCCTGGTCTTTCTGCTGTCACAAGCCGCGTTTCCTGCCAGTTCCAAGATCTCAGTCAGGCACTCGAGCACAGCCGGCAGGGACAGGAATGCATCCACGGCACCTCCTTTTCAACTCATTTGAGATTTGAGGCTGTAGCTGAGATATTAATTTTATTTTATCATAATCTGTTAGAAGTCAGTGCGCTGTGAATCACTCAGCTACGACCAAACTTTCACTCAGTAAAAGTAACTGAGGTTTAGCCATTGTCTTTGAGTGGGATCAGATTCGTTAGCGGTGGCGGCCATCTTGGCTCAAATTGTTCATCAGTTTCTGGGAGGTTCATTTAAATCTAACCAGTGGTTTGTGAGGTATAAACTCCAAAAGTTAACACTAAGGGTTTACGCAAACGTGTTGTGCAGGGTGTGTTGATTAAAAGTGGTAAGATGGTTTCTGGAGTCCGCCCTCTCTGCCATCGGCACCTCTGAGGCAGCTACTTAAGAGGGACGGAAAAAAGGAAGAAACCGGCCAGAGGACCTGACTTACCTTTGTTGGATTTTTTTTTACCTGGATTGTGGAGCATGAACTTTGATGTTTTGAACCAGTTTGACCATGGCTGCCTCAGAGGAGTCGACGGGGGAGAGGGCAGACTCCAGAAACCATCTTAACACCATTAAATCTGTTGACCACTATGTGAGTGTGCTGCTTGTGGGACTCCTGTGGGGCTCCTTGGACTGATGAAGTCCTTTAGATAAAAGACGAAACATTTCAACAAAAATAAACCATCCAGAGGACCTGACTGAACTTTGTTGGATTTTTTTCATGGATTATTGAGCATGAATGTTGATGTTTATTACTTTATATTTGCCTTCAGTGGCAAAAAATAGGATATTTAAACTAGAATAAGTTATTGGCTGTGAAGAAGCAGAAAATTTGTTTATAGTTGTGTGTAAACAACATTTTTTATATATATATATGGGTTATTTTTATTAGATTAGGATGTCTAATTAAATTATTTGTGGAGGGAATGTGCTGAAAGTCTTGGAGAGAACAGTTTTCTTACATTTATTTCTGTCTCTTTTTACAGATAACTACTGGAACGCTGCATCCTTCACCACCCCGTCATCCTACCTGCATTTCCCCACTTTTCAGGGAGAGACCAGCGCTGACATCTCTTTTTATTTCAAGACGAGCGCTCCCTACGGCGTCTTTCTGGAAAACCTGGGCAACACTGACTTCATCCGCCTGGAGCTCAAATGTAAGACGCCTCTGGGCGGCTCGGTGGCTGCGTGGAGCCGTTCCTTTGTCTTTCTGTACTTGTAAGCTGAATCTGGTCGAGGGTGTTGGACCGACGAGGCTTATGCAAGCACACGCACAGGAACACCCATTTGCCTTCCTGATTATTACACGCACTTTGTGTGATTGCAAGGGAGAGCAATCATTTATTTAAGGTAATTGGTGTGCACGATAATTATAACCATTATGAAGCTCTGCTTAAACCATTCAGCCACATTCAGAGATGACACAACACAAGCCCTTGTTCATACGTGCACTCTTTTTATCCCGCTCTTTTCTTCTTTGTGAATAGGAGCATTTTAATATCTGGAGAAAAAAAATCACAAGCTTTTCCATGGCGGCGCCGACGTACAGTCCACCCACGCTCTCTGAGTGTGAGCAGAGTCAGAGTTTTTGTGTTTCGGCGTTCAGTGTCGCTCTGAAGGGACAAAAAGTCTCTCACACAGAATGTCTGCAGGTTCACGTCAACTCTTTTACACTCACAGGATTTAAAACATTACTATAGCTCTTGTGTATTTAATAGTAATTCACTAAAACCTGTTTGTTTCCAAACACTAACTTAAGCTTAGTTTTAATAACCAAATGGTTGAGAGAGATTTAAAATAATGTGACTACAAAATAAGTCACGCTGCAGCATTTTACATGAACAAATCCCCCCACAGGTGTTCAGTGCTCAGGTAGAAGACCTGTGCACGTAGATTGTTAGTTCATCAAAAATGTGTCTTTAAGTTTAGAAAACAGCGCCGTGCTACCTGGGTTTCTATAACCAAACCAAAGTGATGCCTGTTGCCTGCCACCAAAGGTAAAAGTAAATGGACTGCACTGTACACAACTCATTTCTATTTTATCAAGATAATCAAAGCTCTTTACAACAACATGTGCCTCATTTAGATCCATACCAAGAATAATCAGAGATTTATCCCATTCATACACTGATGGGACACAATTCAAGACAATGAGGTGTTCAGTGTCTTGCCCAGGGACACTTCGGCATGTGACTGCTAGTGGAATCAAACCCCCACAGCCACAGCCACACACGTGGGCGATGTGACAGCGAGACACATCGATGATTATGTGCGATGATGTTTTTGTCTGTGTCTGTCTGCATGAGTTTGTTTGCCTGTCTGTTAGTAAAATAACCAGCGCTCGTCTGGACACATTTAAATGAAACTCAGGAAGTAATAACTGGATGGACGTCTAAAACCGATTTCTTTAGGAGTCAACCCTTTTCAAGATGGCTGCCACAAAAGACGGTAACAGTCAAATAGATAAATATAAATAGATCAGTTGGATGTGGAAGGGTTGCTTGTAGAACAAATGGCTATACTGTATTGCCATTCTGATTCTGGCAGATCCTGATCACCACTCCATGGTGTGTTCAGGTGTTTTCCATCTGGACGCAGGTGTCTGCTGCCCAGATGTAGAACGAGCAGACAACTCATTCATCCCTGTGGAGATCAGTCTTCTCCACAATGATGATTTCTGTTGGTTTGATGTCTCAATGTCTTGTCTAGTATGAATGTTTTTGTACCTACTGACTGTGAAACTAATTACCCCTCGAGGATAACTGTTGTATTTCAAGGGTTTGAATCTCAGTCTGAGTTTTTCCTGAATGGGCTTTGCATGTTCTACAGACCAAAAGCACATTCAGTAATTGGCAACTCTAAATGGTCCCCTGCAAGTGTACGTGTGTGGCCCTGTGATGAACTGCTGACCTGCCCTGGGTTTGCAACACTTAATGACACTGTTGGAGATGGGCACCAGCAACCAATGACCCTGCACAGGGTTAAGCAGTTCCAGAGAATTATTACATCATGATAATGAGAAAACAACCAAGTTGCGAGTTAATGGTTGAGACAACTAGACAGATCAGATTTAGTGCTTCAGAAAGTATGACCTAATGTGAGGTGTAAAGACCTGAACGCTAATTAAACCTTGGTTTCTGTGAGGAACGGAAATAAAATAGTCCTGCAAAATGCTGATATTGTCTTGGAGCATGTGAAAGAAACGAGCAGTTTGCAGCAGTAATTATGTGGCAGGTATTTGTTAAATATAACACCTGCATGAGAGACGGGAGCCATAATTCTACAGAGCATCACATGGTAATTATCGCACGGACCCTGTCACTGATTCTTATCTATTTTTACTCCACAAAGCTCCTTTTTTTTTTTTTTTTTTTTTCCAACTAGACACTCAGAAACACGTCCAACTAGAGAATTCAAAGGTTTTACAACAAAACTAAACTCTTTAAGCACCAAACAGGAGCGCTTTCCCTCCTTCCGAGCCTTTTTGAGACCTTTGAGACGTCACATACTGGGCTTCGTTAATCCGTTCCAGTGGCTCGAAATAAAAATGTCTGCTCCAGCAGCGGAGCCGCTCTCATCAAGAGTTTTAAAATCTCTTCAAATTAATCACAGAGCTGCTGTGAAGGAGATTCCTGGCACCGCACGCTGCCTGGTTAATTGTGTCTCATCATTCAGAGGGATTCGAGCATTTGGGTCGGAGTTGCTCGCTGACCGTTTCCGGGTCTTTTGTATAAAAACGTAAAGCAGTTTACGTTGTGAGGGAACTGTAGTTACCTTCTTCGCTGATGATAAGTGAGCTTTTTACACTTGCTGTCTAAAAGCTTCAAAAGCTTCCTGATAATGTGAACGCTGATTTAGCACTGACGTTTTCCCGTTATAGATTTTTCAGGAAGGTTGGGGTCAACTTACAGTCTAACTGGTTTCAATGCTTCTTTTATACATGCAGAGTTCAAATCGTTCAGCTTACTGGGTGTTACGGATGTTTTTAACTTTTATACTTTAAGACTACAATCAAAATATTTACATTTATGAACCTTTTTTTTTTTTCATAGAAATACACTGACGTGTTTTTGATTCTTTCATAATAGTTGTCCTTGAAATCTGCAATTTTCTGGCTTTGAGCTTTAGCTGCTAATATCTTTGTGCTACTTTTAACTTTCTGCTATTTTTAGCTTTTAGCTAGCACAGTACTATTTTTGGCTTTAAGCCTTTTTGTGTACTTTTAAAATCTAGACACCCTTCTGCTACTTTTAGCTAGCTCATTGCAGAATCAGAATAAGCTTTATTATCACTGTACCGAGATACAACGAGAACGTGTACGTACAGCCTTCCGATGGACGGAGTGCACAAAGCTGCTGCTTTAAAGCGCGGCCTTCTTGTTCTTATTCAGAATAATATTTTTAGATAGAAAAAG
>JARVLU010000600.1:26609240-26631415 GCA_031762415.1 Simpsonichthys santanae
ACATATTTGGACTGATGCAACTTATACATTGTTGTATAGTACGGTATTTTTAAAAAAAAAAAAAAAAAAATCAACCTGTGAGCGATGTATGTGTCAAATGATCTGAACCAGGGAAACACCTGTTAGGACTTTTCCTATGCTCAACACCAGTTTAACACTTCTATTAAGGGCTACAACCTAAAAATATATCATGAAGGCCAAGGAACTCTTCACAAAGGTCAGAGCCTAAGTTGTAAAAATGTACAGATAAGGATTGGTTTATCAAAAATATCTCATAGCTGAGAAGTGTAGCAGGAAAAAATATTAAAGAAAAAAGTTATTTTGGGATTTATTTTCCCAAACATGGCGGTAGTGTTGTGGTAAAATAAAACCAAACTTAAACCTTTAGGCCATTGTAATGCTAAAAACATAATTTTACAGTGAAGCATGGTGGTGGCAGCATCATGATGTACAGTTGTTTTTAATTAGCACGGACTGGCAAACTGGTCAAAGTTAAAGAAAAGGTGGACTGAGCCGAAAACAGAAATTATTAAGAGGAACTTGTTGGAGTCTTCCACGATTTGAGACTGGGACAGAAGTTCTCCTTCCAGCAGGACAATGACCCTGCACACACAGCTGGAGCAGACCTCCACTAGTTCGAGGAGATCCAGTTAAATGTCCAGTCAAAGCCTAGACTCAGTCCAACTGAGAATCGCTGGTTTGGTGTAAAACTGTTGGACACAAGTTGTAAGAAATAAATCCCCATGTACAGTAGTTGTCTGTGGTTTTCATTTATATGACAGTTTCAAGTGGGAAAATATGAAGCGAGCCAGTATCTTGGAAAAAAGCCACTTTGATTTCTGCTGCAACAAATCTTTAAAGTACAAATGAGCCCTTGAAAGGACCACTTAAAATGATCTGTTGTGTTTCCCACAAGCACACAGCAAAGACATCAAATACGTGTCTTTATTTTGCCTACCTTGCTTGTATTTTTGTCTCTGTATCGTCCCCTTCACTCCCTCTTGATCAATATGCTTCTTGTCAAGCGTTTGATTGCTTTAGTGTTTACTGCACAGTGGCTCATTTGCTCTAATGGCCTTGAAAGTAGATGCTACACCGTCAGCCTGCTGTCATTTACTTCACACGGTTAACTTTCAGTTTCCCATACATGCACATAACTAAAAACCTTACAATGTTTTATTACCTTTATGCTAACATCTGGGTCTGGATTTCCATCTTGATTAGTCATCCTCTCATAAATCTTTGTGTATGTTTAAGTTTTTTACGTTGTTGATTTTTTTTCTTCATGCATTGCTTTTTGTTTGCTTCTGTCTTCACGGATTGCATTCTTGCATGCTCCTGCTCACTGCATGTGTGTGACACCTGGCACAGGAAAACCAGCCTCGCTCACCTGCCAAGACAGTAGGTAACATTTATCCAAAGCACCAAACGGTGTTCGTGTTTATTCACGTTTGAAGGTTTAAGCTTTACATTCAGTGATGGTATACGTTAATATCATAATTGTAGGTTATTTTGATTATATGGAGTTCAACATGAAACTAAAAACATTTTTGAAAAATACATTTATAGTTGTGTACCTTGTTTCATTTTCACCTGAACAAACCATAATATGTTCACCCCTGTGCTTTAATTAAGCGGACCATCAGATCCTCCTGTCTCACCTGGAGATCTTATTTAGCAGAGAGAAGCTTTTGTGTGCGTATTTGAGCTGTTGAGTCCTATGTAGCGCTTCTCACATGTGGAGTTCCTCAGGGATCTATACTTGCCCCCTTTCAGTTTTCCCTTGATTTACTCCCTCTGGGATATATTCTCTGGAAACATGGTGTTACATTTCATTTTCATGCTGATGACAGCTAAATTTATGTTCCATTAAAAAAAGAGTACTTGTTTTAATGTAATGCAAGTACTTATTTTTTTAATCCTGTACTCAATTGTACACATGTACAGTACCCTGAGACAGTTTCTGTTGTGATTTGGCACTACTGTACTGTTTATAAATAAACTGAATTGAAATTAATGTGTACTGTTACAAAATGTTAGATTTTCAAAACGCCAGAAACTTTTAGTTGCACTTGAACTTTCTGTGGTACCACATGTGTGAGCGTGTGAGTGACAGGCATTAGTCACTATCCATCGAGCTCTATTAACGTAGCATTTACGAGATAAAGAGAAGTGGCATGCACCTGTGCATCGGGATATGTTGGTGCATTCGTGCCCGCCTCGCTCTCTGTAGGCTTCGGAGCCTGCTGTCCGTTTAATCAGAGACTGATTTAGCCCCAGGTAAACAGGTGGCAGAAACCCCCAGTCAATCAGTGCTACAAAATAGATTAATTAAGAGGTCTACTACGCGTCTAAGTCTTTATGAGACTGGAAAGCAGAGAAAGCAGGTGAAAACCCACCTGCATCTTTCTTGTGAATAATGTGTTGGCTGGAGAGAAGTGTTGTGAGTGGTTGTAATCTTCCACTGCTTCTTCTTTAAGTGAAAACGCTGATAGAGAAGGAAACCGTGTGTGTTCAGGTTTCTTTAGATGTTTCATTTCTTTAATGGGCACTTTGCTGTAAGCTCTGGGATGCAATTTAAAGCTTTTAATAACTAAAATGTCCCATGGCTCTTGTTGATAGCGCCCATGAGGGTGTATACATACTTGCATGTCTTTCCACAGTACGTGTACTTGTGTATTTGATTCAATACCTGCAGGTGCAAGTTTATGGAAGTGTTTATTGCTTTAGTCATTTAGGTGCAAATTCATCTATTTAACACTCCTGCCTTGTCTAAGTTAATGGGTAGTTATACTGTAATGGTGCACGGCCAGAATGACAATAGGAGCACTTTGGAAAAAATGGCTATCGACACCCCAAGGCTAAACGTTAATGTTTGTATTGACTCATTGAAATCCAGTGCATTGTGTGTGGCGTGTGTTTGTTTGTGTGTAGCATGTAGCTTACCTGCATCTATTAGCACGTGTGTGCTCGTGAGATGTTCATTAAGGCGGTGTGTTCATTAAGCTGTTCTAATTAGTGAAAGAATCAAACGAGTTGAAGGTTGTTTCAAGAACGACTCTGCAGTCTGAGCGATTAGCAGAACATCAGTGGCTTCCTCCCGGCTTTAGGATATTAACGTTTCCAGAACTGATTAAAACAGAGCCGCTCGCATTTGGAATCTCTTTCTGTAACCCTGAACTTTGTTTGTCAGACAGTATTGTTCACCTCATTCTGTTTGTCTGCTCCTCAGGTGCTGCAGGGGGACAGAGGGGGTTCCTGGGTTGTATCCGAGCCTTGCGGATGAACGGCGTCACCCTCGACTTGGAGGAGAGGGCCAAAGTGACGCCTGGGGTGAAGCCGGGTTGCCAGGGCCACTGCACCAGTTTTGGGATGTACTGCAGGAATGGGGGGAAGTGTGTGGAGAGGTATAACGGCTATTTGTGCGACTGCACGACCACTGCTTTCAACGGGCCGTTCTGCACCAAAGGTGAGAGGCTTTTTCAAATAAAACTGAAGATGAATATCACAGCACAGCTATTGCATCTTAAAGTGCATCTCACCACTCCATCTTCAAAATCTTCCATTTAAAAACAAATGGGTTCTTCCCTGCAAGAGTGTTAAACTCATTTTATGCAGGCTTCGGTTTCTTTTTTTGCTTTACTTGCAGGATTTTCTCATAGTCTCCAAAAGCAGCCGTTCCTTTGTCAGTCAACATTTTTGTTCTTTGGAGAATGATGCATAAGAGACCCAAACTCTCAGCCAGCGCCCTCACAAACTGTATTTGGGAGAGCGTTTTATCATTCACGGTGCCTCTTTAGTTCACGGAGTCAGAGTCAAACTGTACCCGGTTTGTTTTGTCTCGATGAGCTTCAGTTCTGCTGCGCTTTGTGATCGCCCTCACTTCCTCGTCAGTCCGCAGCCATCTGTGTTCAAAGTGTTTGGACTTGTGATAAAAGGCATTGATTGAGAGTGATATTGTGCTTACCCAGCAATCCTGCCTGACTTCATGGTGCGCTCGCTGAATGCTGATGTTGTATAAAAGCAACAGCAGGGAGATCAAAACTAAAAAGAAATAAAATATAAATAAATAAAGCAGAAATAATGCATTTTCATTGAAAACACTGTGGATGCAGAGTGCGGGATGACTTCACTGAAATGTACTGAAAATGTTGAGCCTGAGTAAATATAGCTTAAAAATCAAAACACTAGCTATAAGGGGCAAAATACTAACGAAAAGTATCAGAGGGTACCTAAAAGTAACAAGTCTAACTAAAAGCTAAAAGTTGAACAATGCTATCTGAAAGTAGCAGAACGTGAGTTAAAAATCAAAAAGAGCAACATGTTAATTAAAAGATAAGAGAAGCAAAATACTAGCTAAATACCACAAAAGAAAAATGCAAGCTAAAAGAAACAAAAGGCCAGATAAATGTGCAAAAGAATAAAAACTAAAAGTAGCAAAATTATGGAAAAAATAGCTAAAGAATAGCTATGAACTAAAAAGGTAAATACTAGCTAAAAGGCAAAATGCTACATAGAAGCCAAAAAAAGCAGAAGCATTAAAAAGTAGCTAAATGCTAGACTAAAAATGTACAAAAGTTTACCTAAAATCTAGAAGTAGCAAAAGGCTAGCTGAAACCCAACTGTAACCAAACATTAGCCAAAAGCTAAAAGTAACAAAACATAAGCATCAAGCTAAAAGCAAAACTAAAATAAGTGGCGTGATAGCTAAAAGCCTAAAAATACAAAACGGCTAAAAGCTAAGTTACCTTAAATCCAAAAGCAGCATAAGAAGACAGAAATGCAGCTGAACCACATTTTAAAAAGATTTTTATTTTTTTATGTGGGGAAATACTTGTTACCAAAGCAAATTTTTTTTGAAAAAATAAAATCTATGATTTGAGCCTCACTTTGGGGGTTCTCAATCACTCCTGAATTTTAACTCCACACCACTGAAAAATAAAGAAACCAACATTAGAATTTTGTAAAGAAACTCAGTTCTCAAATTTTAGATTCACCAAAATATTGAATAAATATGGAACGAATATGAAATAAAATGACGCTTAAAAGAGCCAGTAATTTTTTTTTACAAGAGTCTGATCCACAACACCACCTGTCAATCAATCAGTAGGCTCGTCAGTAACTGACCAATCGGCAACCTCCATTTGTCCTGAAGGTAAACGCCCCTTACCTGCCCCTCTATTCACACAGGGAGAGCTGTTGGTCAGGTTACGTCTTGTTGCTCTCTAAAATAGTTGTTGAATCAAATGTTTACTAACAACCCATTAAAATACACCAGAATGCAGGGAATGGCTTCCACTTTATTCAAAGTTTTCTGGAGGAGGAGCCCCAGACCCCTCCACCAGTGTGACCCCCACCACATCATGAATGATTCTGATGATAATGGCCACCGTGTTGTTCAAGGGCCATTGTCAGCACTGGGGGGCTAAGCACCCCTAAAGGGCAGGTTCTAGAATCGCCCCTGCATAGCACCCATCTCCTGAATGAAATAAACATTTTGATTTTTGAGTAAGAGCAAAGTATGCAGAAAAATTAAATTGCAAAAAATAAAAAAAAAGGCGGGAAAAATTAACAAGTAATGGTGTGAGTGCCGAGTCAGCATTCACAGAATAAACGATTAAATGACAGTGGCTTGTGCAGAGCTCTGAGCTTTTGAAGAGCTCTGTCTCTACATATTTCTAAAACACCGTGTTTGTTTCACAGGGATTCATTAGATTATTAAAGTTCTTCTTCCCAGAACAAGTTCTCGTAAAATCCTCGGGGGAGACGAGCGGCACTGTTGTCAGAGGCGTTCTGCCACCTCCCAGTCGGAGAGCTGATCTCCGACACATGAATTAATTTGTTTCCTAAAGTCGAATGCTGTTTTTCCCCTGCACACTTGGCAGTGGGGGGTGACAAGATGACAGAACAGCAGTGTGTATCTTTGTGTTGGTGTGTTGTGTTGAGAAATGCCACCATAAGACACGAAAAGACCTCCTTTGGTTTCTGTCATAACCAATCAAGTAGTTCAAGATTTAAAGAATAAGGATTAGCCTTCTGTATGTGTGAGAGTGATGGTCTGCGTTTGTAAGAGGGGGAGGGGGGGAGAAACAGAGTCAGGAAAGGGAGAGAGCGCCCCCTACAGTCTGTTTTCATGCAGGACATGAAACTCATCATTTCCCTTTAATGCATTTTTAACATTTCTCCTCTGCACGTTTGTCTCTGTCATTCTTGTTATTTTTTCTTTTGTCCCTTTTTTCTCCTGCTCTCCCTCCTTCATCCCCCCCATGAGTGAAAAATGCACAAAGTCATCCATAACTGCACCATGCATTTCCATTGTTTCCATACAGGCTGCCCGGGGGGGGCTCCGCTGGTGTTATTATTCGCTCTCGTTCCTTGGCATTGCTGCCCTCGGGGGTCACACGTGGACACGCATAAATGAACTTGTGCACAAGCGTCACACGTTCGTATTAGTTATGATAAAACGCACTTTATCATTCCTCTTCATGTTTACAGAAACTGCGTTGCCCCTGAAGCTTGGGGTCTGACTTTTGGGCACTTCTGGGCAAAGATGGAGACTTTCTTGTAATTTTCTAAAGTGGTATTTCTTAATGGATCTTTTGTCTTCCTGGAGCTCTTTCTGTGCACTTTGGCTGCTTTTGCACTCATCGTTCAGTCATTGTACCTGATCATGACATCATTAGAGGAGTGTGCATTTTAAAATGGAGAAAAAGCTGAAAGGCCTAAATAAATGTATAACCCAGTTCATACAGGAACGACTTGAAAGTTGCGCCATGTTTATGCTGATTATGTCAAATTTCCAGCTAACAATTTAGGAATCACTTCGTTGGCTCTAAAATACAGTTTTTATGTATAAAATATGGGTTCTTAGTAGGAATGCACAATATTATCGGCATGGTATCAGTATCAGCCGATATAAGCGATAAAGTTAAATATCGAACATTGGCCATTCCATGAAAATAACACCAATATAAAAGGTGCTGTTTTTTTATGTGTTTATAAAGGGTTACATCATTTTCAGCCCCTGTTTTGGCATCTGCATTTACTAGCAGGTCAAACTGACAAAGACCATGCAGAATAATGTAGTATTTTAAATCCAGAGCAGAAAAAGCAATGCAGCCTCTGTGAAGTGGGTAGGGGAAAAAATATCGGTATTGGTATCGGTTATCGGCCAAATAAGTTTTGACATATTGGCATATCGGATATTGGCCAAAAATCCAATATTGTGCATCCCTATTTGATATTTTAATGTTTAGATACAGAAGTTGGAACAAACAGACTTTGTGACAGACCTCTGGTCTCAAACTGCTTATTTTTTAAACTGCTTTATTGCTAAATTGTATCAACACAACATAGGTTTATCCCTTGAGTTTTGGAGCCTTTCTATATCTGAATGCTTCATAAGTCAGAATGTTTCATCCAAAAAAGTACTGGCACTCTGAAAAGGAGTGAAAAGCAGTCAAAGTTTAAAAAAAATTTAAAAACAAAAAAAGGCCTGGAGAGCCACTCTTCAACACCACTGCAAAAATTTACTAAAGAAGTCTGCCCCCTTCAAAATGAACGGCTTAAGACTTTTGCACCACGCTTTGCAGAGCAATAAACTCAGAGGCGTGCAAGCAGAGACGGTTCAGGTCCAAATTAATTTTCTGTGCTGCGTCTTAGTGCCTCTTGTGCTGTTCCTGTCAAAATAAAAGCATGGCGCTGTTGTGGAAATGCTGTTTAACGTGAGGTTCATCCTGGAGAGCTGTCAATCAGTCTGTAAACATTAAAAGTATATTTTTAAAAAAGCAAAGCAAGACATAGACTATTTAAAGGCGCTTTGCCCAGTGAATACAAAACAGCTGATGAAACGCGTTCCGCCAGACTTGTGATGCATCTGAAGTGCAGGCGAGGTTCTGCCTGTAAGGATGTATCAGCCGAAGAACTCGCCCATTTTCTATTAATAAGGCTTCTATTAAATTTAAGTAATGTAGCATGAAGAATTTATCAGTCCAGGTCTGGTGGGAGACAACGGTGCAGTGAAGCTTTATGAAAGTTAAATGAACGTGTTCCGTTGCTCTTCTGTGTTTATCAGGGCCAAGGCAAACATGGCGGAGGCATCCTGGCTTTAGCTGTTTGCACCTTTCCTTCTTCTCACGACGGCGTGCATGAGCACGTGGACGAGGAACAGAACCAGAGCCGGTTGTAGAAAAATGAGGTTTCTTCTTGTCACCGTTTGATTATGAGAATCAATAAGTCCCCTGGAGTGGCTGAAATATGCCATTAGGTTTGTTAATGTTCTGGTAAATGGAGTATTGTTCGGCTTCAGCAGCAATTTAACACCCACTTTGCTGCACCTCCGGAGCGCGCACAGGGACGCTGCTGGATAAATATTCAAATGTTACGTTTACCCAGTTGCATCTTTGTCTATATGAGTTTACGACTCGCTCCCTGTGGCACGGCTATGATGCAAGGTGCCTTTCTGTCTTTAATGGTCCGAACCATGACTCAGCACTCAGTTTATTTGTATTTTAGGGGGAGGGGGGCACATTCTTTCTGCTGCGATTTCTATTTTACCCATGCATTTATCAATTATTATTCTTCAGGATTTTGCAGCTGAAAATTTTCTTTCACTTTTAGCTTTTGTTCGACTACTTTGAGCTGTTAGCTACAATTCAGCTATAGCCTTTCACTGCTTTTAGCTACTGACTAGCCATTTGCTATTTTTATGTTTTTGCTAAAAAAATTACTTAGCTTTTAGCTTCTGTTTTGCTGCTTGTAGTTTTTAGTTAGCGTTTTGCTACTTTTTACATTTAGTTAAAAAATCTTTGTTTTTAATAATTTTATGAACCTTTGGCTACTTTTAGCTTCTAGCAAGCCTTTTGCTGTTTCTCCTGATGCACGCTCAATGTTGAGGACCAGACTTAACTTTTTTAGACTTTTGCTGCTTAGTTTTTAGTTGGTGTTTTGCTTCTTTTAACTTTTAGTTAACTAACCTTTTTGTTAATAATTTTTATGAACCTTTGGCTATTTTGGCTTCTAGCAAGCCTTTTGCTGCTTATAGTTTTTTTTTGTTAGCATTTTGCTACTTTTAGCTTCTAGTTAACTAACCTTTTTGTTTGTTAATCATTTTTTTGAACCTTTGGCCCTCAACCCCTACCATCTCCTCTCCCGAGCGTCCTAGATGCCCTCTGCTCCACACAGAGGGCTGTGGTAGCTTGGTGGTCTGTGGTTGTGTCAGGAAGGGCATCCAGAGTAAAACAAAACAAAATAAATAAATAAATCAGGGATCAGCCAAAAGAAAAAAGAAAAGCTTTTATGAGCTTTTAGAATTTTGCTAATTTTAGCTTTTAGATATTGTTTTGCTTTTTTTATTTAGCTTTAAAATCCCCGTTTAGGCTTTATTTATTTATTTTAAATTCCACCATCATTCACACAGAAAATAATTTTCGCTTGTCAGTTTTGTTCCTTGCTGTATTTTCTAAGCACATGCAGGTGCTGTATCTGTGTGCACCACACGTGTGTAATTTTTATATTTTCTTCCCATCTTTCCCAGACGTTGGGGGTTTCTTTGAGGCGGGAACAATGGTCAAATACAACTTCATGCCTGAACCACTTCCAGGGGCCAGTAAGGATACGAAAGTCTTGACGCAACAGCTGATGCCCAACGAGGTGAATCTGACCAAGGAGGAAGTGGCCTTCAGCTTCAGCACATCCAGTGCTCCGGCCATTCTCATGTACGTGAGCTCCAAGACCCAGGACTACCTGGCTGTGGTGTTAGGACACAAAGGTAAGAGCCACAGATGCAGGATCTCATTTACCATACCTGCCGCCGCACACGTCGCACCACTGTATAAGTCGCGTCTAATAAAGTGGAAAAAAAACATAAATACATAGTTTTGCTGTATTAGTCACATCTAATATTATGCTGGGGCGGTGAAATTAAGCTGATTTGAAGTTTGCTTCAGGAGTTCCAGAGCGAGATGAAGGTGGCTTGGTATGGCAAGCCAAGTGCTTCATTAATATCCACTTTTACCTATTAATGAGACACTTGGCTTGCCATATAATTCCAGGTCCCTCTAGTGGCTGAAAATGGTAGTGTCCAATATTTTCAGTCAGAATGAATGAAATCGTCAAATCTCAGACAAAAATTGGATTATAAATATAAATATGGAAGAAAAAAAACACATTGCTTCAGTTTAAGTTGCAGGCATGTTACTTTATGAACTTATGGTACTAAAATTCGAATAAGCCTTTTATCACTTCCTGAGCAGCTGGCATGACGACAGAAACAAAGCAGTAAAAATAGACGGTTCCATCCGGCCTTTTATTGATCGATGCTCACAGTAAAACACTGTAACACCATATCAGAGCCAAATTCACTCGTGGCCTTAAATACAGTTCACTTCCTGTGTCTCTGCAGGCTCTCTGCAGGTTCGATACAACCTGGGTGGTCTGAGGGAGCCGTTTGCTATAGATGTGGACCAGCGGGACCTGGCTAATGGCCAGCCCCACAGCCTTAACATGTCCCGTCACAACAGGAGCATCACCGTCCAGGTACAACGCGTCTGAACTACAAACTGTAACTTTCAGTCAGAATCAGAGCACCGAGTGCCCGTTTCAGCCCCCTGCCTGCACAAGGCCTGCCGTACAGGCTGAAAACAAAAACACACACTCTGCGCACTGTCTCACACACCCAGCCACTCTTAAATTGATTGTTCAGAACATCAGAGTGTCCTGTTCTCTCCTCAACGTGTCCTTCTCCACTTTTAATCTACTTCCAGTGAACAAGCTCAGTATAGGAGCAGAGAACACATCGATCTGTGTGTGTTTACAGGAGAGCTGCTGTGCGACTGTTTTATGCACAGATTGACTGTGTGTGTGTGTGTGTGCGTGTGTGTGTGACTGCATGTTTGGGTTGTGTTCGCTCAGTTTATGGGAAATCAAGCTGAAAGCTGTCAGCCGTCGTTTCCCATCCATCTTCTACAACAACTGGTGTGTTGAGGTCAAAACTCCTAGTCAGGCGTTCGAAATGCACTTTGAACTCATTGTTTGTTGTTTTTGTTGTTGTTTTGTTGCATGTAATTTGTGTATTTGCCTCGTTGTGCCATCTAAACTCTCCCTTTTCCATCAAGAGCTCTTGCATCGATACATTTTGGTGAATCGTATCAATGCTGGCAACAGGTGAGCTCAGCCAACTGAAACATTTGATGTCAGCTCACGTCATATTTGTCTGAAGATCAAAGACTTGTTAAAAAGCTGAAACGGCATAATCCGTAGCTTTTTTAGCCATTTTTATATACTGTATTAAAAAAATCAGCTCATTCAGGAGATATGACTTTTCTTTTTTGCATTTTTCATTTACCTTCATTTCCTGATATTTTCAGTTTAAAAATACATCTAAATCTCCAGTTCCTTCAAAATAATTCTCTTTGAAATCAAACTTGCTTTTGTCTTTTTGTGCTACATACAATATAGCTTTTAGCTCCCGTTTTGCTACTATTCTAATAATGGGAGTTTTTAGCGCATTTTGCTACAATTTTGCCGTTTTAGATCACTTTTGTTACTTTTAGCTTCTAGATACTATTTTGCTGCTTTTAGTACTTTGCACCTTTTGCAACTTTTATCTTATTTTGCTACGTTTAGCTAGCATTTTGCTATTTTTAGCTTTTAGCTAACCTGTTTTTTTACCTTTAAACTAGCCATTTGCCACTTTTAGCTTTTAATTAGCATGTTTCTATTTAAACCTTCAGCTTTTATTAAGATCAGTGCAGTATTCTTCAGATTCCGGTTTATTTTTGTGCATTTTGAATTTGGTGTTGCTCCATATTTGAGGTTTTGTGGTGGAGACATGAACTTTGAACTTTTAAAAAGTTGCAGCAGGGGGTTTGTTGGTGGCCCACTTTCCCCTTCTGGGTTCCTGATCAGTCAGGTCTCCATGACATGTAAAAGGAAGCCTGATCAGGAAGATTCATCTCGTTGGTGGTTTATTTTACTCTAGATACATAAAGTTTAATTTTGTTCCTCTGCAGCCGTGCGCTCCCCTGTAGTGCTTTCCTGAGGTCTTGTAAAAGCTGTTGAGGCTGAGAAATGATAATGATTAATGTTTCTTGAGGGGACAAAACCTGGCTTGGTTTGGCTTTATTTATGGAAAGGGGGAATTCTTCATCCCACTCTTCTGGTCTCATTATTTTAATTGGAACCTCTGACTTCAGGGAGCTTTCTGACAGTTTGTCAGCATGGAGCTTCCTGCATTTATTTATTTATTTATTTATTTATTTATTTATCTATTTTCATCCTGCAAAAGGACAGATTACTCAGGATGTTTGAAGGATGTTTAAAATCATTCACTTACAGTAAAATATGTGTTGAAGAGGGTGTGAATGACACCATTTAATGAAAAATATACAAGCACGAGGCCTTAAAGTTAAAAGGTTAATGGCTTATTTTGCCATAGCGTGGAAAAAAGTTAGCATAAATAATTTTAAAACACAGTTATGATTTTTGTAAACATGATTTCAGTTGTTAAAATGTTTTCCCTTCATCTTAAAGGGATTCATTAATCATGCAAACATGTAATCCTTGCATTCCTCAGTCCTCTGAGCTCCGTGTTTCCCAACATTTCCCATAATTTCATCACCTGCTCATGAAGTGCAGTAAAAAGTTCAGACAAAAGTAAACCAGCAAGTCAGCTAAAATGACCAGAACCCTCAAAATAACACAAATATAGAATATAGAACCTACTGCATTTTTATTAGCATCTTAAATCAATTTGGATTATTAAACACTAAACCTCGAGCACGGAGACAACCAGAGGCTCAGGTTGAAGACCAGAAAAGCATCTGCGATAGATTCAAATGAAAAAGGATCAAGTTTAGAGAAGCGGCATCAACAGAAGAGCTGCAAGGTGTAAAAAAAAGTTAACTGAGTAGAACTTTTTATATAATTTCTTTATCTGCCTCGTGGGGCTTTTCAAGGTGCAGACATGTGAGTAATATCCTGATGTAAACAGACTCCAGCAGGCAGAGAGATGCTGTTTGATCATGACTCCAGCTCTCAGAGATCAGATCCACATGACGGACATGAGGTCTGACTGGACAACCCTGTGAGTCACTCATTCTAAAACACACTCTATAGAAATATCTGAGCCTTAAAAAGTATTTCAATATGCAGTTTGCTGCAGGTAAGAATACTTTATTTTTCATTTTCCAGAGGCAGAAGAAGAGACCTTGGTAGCAAAATATAATAAAACCTGCAACGTGCCTGCACCTGCGTTTTTAGACTGTAACACCAGTTAGATTGAAACAAGTTCAGATTTCTACTGAACAAAACTATAAATGCAACTGTTGTGTTTTTACTCCATTTCTCACGAGCTGAACTCAAAGATCTGACGTCTTCTGTGGAGACAACTGGACGTTTTCATCAAATATTGTTCACAGTTTTATGTAAATGTGTGTTGGTGAGCACTTCTCCTTTGACGAGATGATCCATCCACCTCGTATCAAGATGCTGATCAGACAGCCTGATTATTGCACAGGTGTACTTTGGGATGACCACAATAAAAGGCCACTCTAAATGTGCAGTTGACATGCTGACTGCAGGAACGTCCACCAGAGCTGTGGCTCTTGAACTGATTGTTCATTTCTCCACCGTGAGCCGTCTCCAAAAGGCCTTTCAGTGATTTTTGGCAGAACATTCAAGCTGCAGACCATGTGTAACCACACAGGACCAGGACCTCCACATCCAGCACCGTCACCTCACAGAACATGTGAGACCATCCAGCCGGACAGCTGCTGCAACAACCGGTTTACAAAACCAAATGATTTCTGCACAAACTGTCAGAAACGTCTCAGTGAAGCTCGTCTGCTGCTCGTGGTCTTCATCGGGGTCTCCACCTGACGGCAGTTTGTAACAGACTTGAGTGGAGACGTATGGCACGTTGGAGAGATGTTCTCTTCTTGGATTCATCCAGTATGTCCACCATGCAGAGCAGATAGACTGCATGTCTGGTGCCGTGTGGATGAACTGTTTGCTGATGTCAACGTTGTGAACCAAGCGGCCTGTGGTGGAGGTGGGGTTGTGGTGTGGGCGAGATCCTGAGGCCCATAGTTGATCCATCCACAACCATCACCTCATGTTGCAAGATCTGTTCACAATCATTCTGAATCTTGACGTGATTTTTATATTAAATAATTGAACTTGCAGAACAGGTTTGTCGAAGAATCACTTCCTGAGTAAAAGCAATAAATCTCAGGCTGCAGCGCATCTTCACAACTTTTAACCCTTGTTCATCATGGTCACCATACTTTTGCTGCCTTCAGTTGTTTTTAATATTTTTATGTCTCCTGTGTGTTTTATGTGATGCACACGAGAAATGTCATTTATCTGTACAAGCTGCTGTGACAGTAAAGGCACAGGAACATCCAGATGTTCAGAAGAGGAACCAGGAAATGAAAAAATATTTAATGTTCCTGCAGCCCATCTTCAAGCTTTTATTAGGTGCATGTCAACACAGATACCAGCTGAAGCGAACACACGTTCAGGCAGAGCGAAGCAGCCGAAGAAAACGTTCGGGTTCTCGAAGCGGTCCGCGAGGTCTCATTAGGCCGGTTCACTATCAAAGGCCCAGCGAGCCCTGAAGAAACGAGTTCTCATCTCTGCATCTCTGGGATGAAAGTGAGGACTCCCTTCAGGCGGCAGACGAGCCCGCTCCTCCTCCTCCTCCTCCTCCTCCTCCTCCTCCCCTTCCTTCTCACACCAGTGACATCACATCAGCTCTAACTGTGATAAATGTTTCTTCCTCCGGTTGGCCTTGGAAGCAGACTTATCACATTTCTTCTGGGACATGGGTAAACTAAGGAAAAGCTTTGTCCATCCCAAACACCAATCCCCACCCCACCCCCGAGAACTGTGCCGGCTGACCAACATCTTATCAGGACTATGGCCTATCTGGAAGTGCTTCATGGACAAATCTCTCCATCTTGTCATCAAATGCATGTGTAACGTGTCTTGTGCTGCTGGTAGAGTTAAATCATGTCCTGATAGGACAAGGTGTGAAGATCTTTTTTGTAATATCACTATCCATCCTCAAGGCCTTTCCCCCTTTTCGATCTAAAAAGTATTCTGAAAAAGGATAAGTGGCTGCGTTCCTGTAGCAGCAGCAACGTGCACTCCGTCCATCTTTCGGATGACTGTACGAACATAATATGATTAAAATAGTGTCAGAAGTTCATTTGTGGTTGAGGTCAGGACCCCACTGTGGGTCACAAAACATCAAGCTGGAGTCAGTTATTTCAATGTCGCTGACTGAATTAAGATTTTTAAGGCAAAGTCGGTGAAATATTCCTCCCTTTAATAATTTCTTTATTGTCTAAATGCTTCACTTATACATGGGAGGCCTTAGAGGAGAGGAGTGTTTCCTAAATGATGCTCTGAGCAGGATCCCAGTAATTGAGGCTCAGTAAAACCTCGTTTCTCCTGCTCGTCTTCCTCGGCAGACCTTTAATGGGAGGTTTCGAGATTCGAGCCAGACCTCCGCGGCAGCGCAGCCAATTTGTTTTCCCAGATAAAAGTGAATAAGCCAAGCGCAATTTAATTGTGCCCCATTATCCCACCCTGCAGTCACGGAGGAAAACAAAACCCACACGACGCTGCGCCGAGGCTTTTGGCAGGACTCACATATGTGTCGAAGGAAAAATGTTGTGGATGCAAAGACTCTTCTGCACGGATTCAACCTGTAAACAACAACAACGTGCTCACGTGTATCCCGGGCCTTTGGTGAGGATCCAGCTCCGCTCGCAGCGTTTCCCATCAAATGTCCAGCTAAAGCTCTGAAGTCATCGTTTCCAAGCAGCCTGGCTCTGCAGCCGGCGTTCGCTCTGATTCTCCACTGGGTCCGGAGCAAGATGATCTTTTATTTCTGCAACGTGGAGAAACCAATTTGTGGGGTTGAAATTATTCCCGTCAACAGCTGCAGCCTTCAAGCTAATTAGAAACTTCATTGATACAGCAATAACAAGTTAATTATGTTGCAGGATATTAAAGTCGTGTATTCCCTCTCTTCATCACTTTTTACACTCTGAGACTCTGCTGCTTCGTTCCAACGCAGAAACACACAAACTTCATTAACTGGGATGGTTTTCTCGTTGCATAACGCTCCAGTCTCTGTTCAGCTGTTGCTGGAAAGTTTCTGTTGAGATCAAGGTTTGTTTCATGTGCGCACATCGCTGGAGGTCATTGAGGAAGGACGACTTGGTGATGGAGCACCTCAATTTAAAAGTGGTCCAGACAAAAACAAATCACAACTAGAGAAAATGCATTTTCTGCAACAACAAAAAAATAAAATAAAATACAGTGCAAGTGTTTATTGTTGGAGAACTTGCTGAAAAACAGCTGAAAATAAAAAAAACATGCTGAAATGTAGCTGAAATGGAAGAACAAGCCTAAGTTAGCAGAAGAAAGTAGAAAGAAAACATTTTTTGCTGAATTAAGTTTAAATAAGGGAACACAAAAATGAGGAAATAAACTTAAAAAAAGGCTGAAAAAAGCAAAACAATAGCTGAAAAGTAGCTGAAAAGACATAAGCTTAAAATGCCAGAAGGAAGTGGAAAAAGCTGAAATGAGCTAAAAAAAAGTGCAATTAGCTGAAAAGCTATATTTAGCACAAAACAGCTAAAAAGTAGCTGAAATAGAAGAAAAATGTGAAAATAGCAGAAAAAAGCTGAAAGGAGCATCACAAGCTGAAATTACAGAAAGTTAATGAGTCTTAAAGTAGCAGAAATTACCACAAAACACTTGAATTGATCTGAGAACAGCTGAAATTAGCTATAAATGCTACAAAAATGTAAAACAAACTTAAATTAGCAGTATGTTAGCAAAATGTATGTGCATGTATATTCAGGTACTGTATAATGTTGCATCTAATGTGTCTAATATTACCACAGATGTCAGGGCACATGCATCAAATTACATTTTCTGCACATTTTGTAAAAACAAACAAACAAAAAAATGTTTGTTGGGAGGAAACAGAGCTCTAAACGTACAAGAAATCTGCAAACGATGTGCAGAAAGCTTTGTAATCACATAATCTAAAGCCATCAGACCATCTGAGATGTTTTGGAGCTGCGCCGTTTTTTAAAACCCTGAATGTCTTTTTAAAGATGAAGCTGTCGTTCTTCCCTGCAGCAACATTTTAGAGCTTTTCTGAATCAAAGCCAAAGTAATTAGAGGCCGTTTGTGGGCTCAGCGTCTTGTCTAACTCATGTACTTTATGTTGTTGTGTTTGTTTTTTCTTGGATTGCTTCCCCGTGTCAGATCATGGAGCGTCCATCCTTCTGCTGGCTTCTGCTTTGTTTGTTAGAACCTGTCAGTCTGTCTCCAACATGGATCAGGTTCATCAATATCACCAACGTTTTGGCACGGTGATGCAAAACTGTGATACTTTCTGACAGTTTTATGATCTGGACAGTAGTTCATGATATTTTACTCATGAGCAAACAACTGAACACACATGCACACACAAATATGGACAAAAACACTGCCTTTAGTCTTTAGGCTGCTGGAAATAAAA
The DNA here is from genome assembly GCA_031762415.1 of Simpsonichthys santanae. Lineage (NCBI taxonomy): Eukaryota > Metazoa > Chordata > Actinopteri > Cyprinodontiformes > Rivulidae > Simpsonichthys > Simpsonichthys santanae. Next base: position 26,626,789 of record JARVLU010000600.1, read on the forward strand.
ATGTATAATCGTGTGTTTTATGCTGCCTTAAAACTCAAACTCGGGTATGAGGAGATTCCCTGGCACTTCTGCACCACAAGAGGGCGCCAGTGAGCTATTTTCAGCTTGAATCACTCATCTCGTGCACTCTGTTTAATCTCTGTTTCTGTGCTTTGAAAGAGGCTGTGCTTCTAGTTTTTTAAGTCTGGTTGAAATGCAGATCATCCTCCAAACATCTCCCTGTCTGATTCCAGTTGGATCACTACCCTGCAGTCAGCTACAGCCTCCCAGACGCCTCAGACACACAGTTCAACCTGGTCAAGACGCTGTTCTTGGGAAAGGTTTTGGGTGAGTGTGGCACCACTTTATGAGCTGACTCTTTTTTTTTTTTTTTTTTTTTAACCTATATTCAGAGCCGTCCTTGCTTACTTGCAAATTTTTAAAATGAAGTGGACTTTCTTTTTTATTACAGTATTTGAATTATATATACCTGTATATATGGTTGTTTCACTTGTTTCTATTTTATTCCTGTCATACACATAGCAAACTGCCCTTCTAATGTTTTTCAACATTTAGGATGTATTATAGTCAATAGTAATAATAATTAACAAAAGATTGATTAAAACACAAAAAGAAACAAGAACTACTCAAACACCAACGCTTGACTTTGTTAAAACTGAGGCTGCGCTTCACGTGTTGTCCACTAGAGAGCGCCAGAGGAGCAAAATTACCTGTCTCAAGACAGTGATATACATTTTAGGATACTAATTTATTGTAGATAATAAACTAAATGTTTCTGTGTTTGATCCGAGTTATGTTCACATGATAACCTGTTGAATAAATGTATATATTTCATTTTTTATCTGTTTTTTTCTTTATACAGTAAGTTTATAAATATATAAAAATATTAAATAATAATGATGATGATAAATAAATAATAAATGGTAAATGGTAAATGGAGCTTACTTATATAGCGCCTTCCAGCCTCCTATGGGGCCCCAAAGCGCTTTACAGCACCAGCCATCCACCCATTCATACACACATTCATACACACTAAATAATAATAATAAATAGAAAAGTAAGTATAAATAAAGGTTGAATGGAAAAAAAAAGTGTTTGTATCACTACCTTTTGATCATCTCGAGATTCCTCTTAGAAAATCTGTTCCAGCTGAACAAAATGTGGTTAACATCAATCCAAAACAGGAAAACCAGAATAAAAATAAAATGTAAAGTTTTAGCTTTATGGCAAGCAGCGCTAGCATATTTTGTGTTTGTGTTTGAACTGGTTTGCTTCACACAGGTTGGTCGTTATATATATTATCTGCGACGTTTTTATGTCTATATTCTGGTTTTGCTTCATTTTGTATGTTGCCTGTTCTTTCTTTGTTTGGTCTTGTTGCTGTTTTAATTGCTCCATAAATGAAATGTTATGGTATTAATGAGAGATAAGATTATTTAAAGAAGAAAAATCAGATCGTTTTTATTTCTGTTTGAACCACAAACACAAGAGAGGCTATGCTTGGTACCACACACACACACACACACACACACACACACACACACTTTGATCACAGTGACGTCTCCTCCATCCTCTCACAGTCATGTTGTGAAACAGAATCAGATGTTTTGGTCGAACAGTGGAACATAAAAAAATAAAAAGTTCTGCTGATCTTCCTGCACTCACATTGAAATCAGTTTAAAGCGTTCGTCTCGACTGTGGCCTAAAAGACGTTTCTCAGCTGAACGTGGTTAAAGTGTTTGTTAAATTATTATTACATGTTATGGAGCCATGTTGACAGATCAAGTTTAAAAAGTAATAATAGAATAATAAAAAGTTCATTTGTGAAGGTTATTTGGGGTCAGAAGAGAAAAAGGTCGGAAACACTGATGTGGGTCGTGCTGCTAATCCCTCAAGAAGACAAAACAATTAAAACCTTAATATAATCTGGTTTTAATTATTAAAGCAAATATACAAACATCAGAATCACCAAAGATTATTAATCATACTTTCCTAGTTTACAAAAATATATATTTTTTTTACACTTTTCATTGGTTAGTGATGACAAATGTTTGACAAGAAGAGGTGATTCATGCAAAAACATGAAAAAGGATCAAAAATGAAAATACAAGGTTTTGACCCGACAACCTTTGACCACCAGTGTAGGATTATGGGTTAAAGCTGAAATGGTTAACGTCTTTTTTTTTTCTTCATTCTTCACAGAAAGTTGGTTTAAGTTTTGTTTTCCTCCTGTAAGAGAGTTTACATGTGACAGTAACCGTATCCTTCGATCGATGGCTGTGGGTATTTCTGTTTGCACCGTCGGGAAGCAACGTTTTGTGTTTCCTTCAGCTCATCTGTGGCTACATGCTCGTGCACTGCAGAAACACATGTCTCATGGTCTGAGGAGCAAAAAGCAAATCTCTAAAAACCCACGGTTTCCTTCTTTGTACAACATTATAAGAAAAGTCATGACATCAGGTAAAGTCTGATAAATACGTCCAAACAGGCTGAAATTCAAATATTTCAGTCGTCTGCTCATGTTCTCCTCTTCTCTTTCACCCTCTTTGAGTTTTACTGTTCATTCTTCACAGGATTTAAGTAAAGATGTTACTTTTGCTGTTTTGTTTGAGATTTTTCTATTTCAAACACTTTGATTGTTCAAAAATGTATCTTTGAATATTAATGACGCCTATAAATCACTCGTCTTTGTGAAATCACCAAGAAACAAAATCTTTTCATCCATCCCTGTTTCAGCATCAACTTTATTTATAAAGCACATTTAGAAACAGTGTTGAGCTTCACAAACAGGACGTCAGCAATAAAATCAATGAAAGATCAAACGTTAAAAGCACAAGTTTGATCAAACAGGCTAAGAAAAAATAAAATGACCTCAGAGGTTCAGATGGGACTCAAACCAGGTGAGCTAAAAGTCAGAACAGGAAGTGACTTTTGAGACCAGGTTTAAGGACTCTGCAGGACCAGTATCAATGGACAGACTGGTTCAGAGTCTGTGGGGTGCCACTGCAAAAGCCAGATCCCCCTGCATTTCAATTTTGACCTCAGCTGTGCTGAAAGCATCTGACTGACGTCAGTGTTCTGTTTGGATTATACAAATACAAAGGTCCAGTAAGTAACTGGTGCAGAACCATTTCAAACTTTAAAAGTCCACAAAAGAATCTTAAAATCAAAACAAAAGGATCAGGACGTGGACTGATGTGGTCCTGCCTTCTGGTTCCTGTTAAAAGATGCGCAGCAGCGTTCTGGACTAACTGCAGGTGATGGAGGGATGAAGGTTCTGATCCAACATATAAAGAGTTGCAGTGGTCCAGTCTGGTGGTGATGAAACCATGGATGACAGTTTTGGGGTCTTTAAAAGAAATTAAGATTTTGCTTTGGCTATTTGACGTAACTGATTAAAAAAAATAACAAGTTTAAAAGAACGAGTCTTGATCACAGAGGCGCAGTGAAGAGCAAGAGGACCTTGAGTTTCAGCACACCCAAAGAAGTAGGAGAACTTTGGTCTTTTTATCATCCAGGGTCAGACGGTTCTGACTGAATCAGTCTTTGACATCTTTTGGACAGTTAGAGGCTGCAGTGGGGCCGAGACATCAGATTTAAAAGGAAAAAATATTTAGATGTCATCAGCGTAGCGGTGGGAATGAATGTTGTGCTTTCTAAATATTCATCCCAAAGGCAGCTTAAGCAAAACAAAATACAACCCAAAATGGATCCCTGAGGTACACCACAATGAAAAAAGAGCAGAGGAAGAAGAATATTCCCTCATGGAAATGGAAAAGGACATGTCAGCTAAATAAGATTTGAACCAACAACATGTTCAAGTCATGATAAAAGGATAATCGACCGTATCAAAGGCTGCACATATAAACAAAACAAAATAGGACCAAATATGTATCCTTGAGGTACACCACGATGAATAGGAGCAGATGAAGAAGAATATATTCATATGGAAATGGAAAAGGACCTGTCTGCTAAATAAGATTTGAACCACTGTGCTAAAACCGAGCCTTCAAGACCAACAACAGCTGATAAAAAGATGACTGACCTTATCGAAGACAGCACGTATAAGCAAAACAAAGTAGGACCCAAAATGCACCCTTGCGGTACACCACAACAAAAAGGAGCTGAGGAAGAACTATTCCCCTGTGGAAACAGAACAGGACGTGTCTGCTAAATAAGATTTGAACCAACATGTTCAAGTCTTGGTTAAAGGGTGATCGTCTGTATCAGCGGCAGCCGAGTGGAGTTTCAGCATCAGTTTGCCACAAACCCTGTTCTGGTCTTTGTCACAGATTCATGACTTGAAGAACAACTGAACATCTGGAGGACCAGAAGCAGGATGTTTGAAACGGTCCAATAAATTCTGGTGTTTCCGTAGAGGACAGCAGCTTTACACAACAAGGCTGGTTCTTCCAGCTCAGATCAAGACCTGAGTGTTTTCTGAAGCTTGTTGTGTTTCGGTTCCATCAGTTTTTCTCTGGAGCAGTTTGTCGTCGTGACCTTTGACCCAGAGCCACGTAATCTGTGATTACATGGAGGTCAGACTCGTCACTTTCCAAACATTGTGTCTGATCTGTGTTTTTACCGCCGCTGTACTCTGATGTCCTTCATGGATCTGTGTGTGTGT
>JARVLU010000600.1:26636340-26658707 GCA_031762415.1 Simpsonichthys santanae
TTTCTCGGCTGGCCTGGGAACGCCTTGGGATTCCCCTGGAGGAGCTGGTCCAAGTGGCTGGGGAGAGGGAAGTCTGGACCTCCTTATTTAGGCTGCTACCCCCATGACCAGACCCCTGGATAAGATGAAGAAAACAGATGGAAGGACTTTGTTCTCAGGTCATAAAGCAGGACAGGCCTGTAGTTGGACGTTTGTGCTCCTGCTGTATAGATTTATATTAAAAGCAGACTTTATGCACCAGTTATCCTCATGGACAGTCAAGCCTGGATGAAGCAAAATGTTATATATGAAATCTGTTGATTTAATCTAAAAAAAAAATCTTGATCATTCCCAGTAAAGCCAAAAGGAGTTACCGTACTTGTGCTCGCCTTCGTGAAAGGTGGTCAGTCCTGTCTGTGCATGTGTTTGTTAGCAAAATATCTCCTGGGTTTTCAAGAAATGCTCAGATCTTTCATGTGCATCAACAGCTGATCAGCTTTTGGAGTCAGCCCTGGTGAAGATGGCCGCCACAACAAATTAACCTTTGCAAAATTGTCTGTAACTAAATTAGTTTTACGGAAATGAAGTTAATGTTTGGTGGGAGTTGTCCCCGGCATGTGCTCTGAGCATGAATGCATCACACAAGGTCTTTGTTTAAAGCTTTGGGTGACAAGCATTTCCTATATGCATATGTCAAATGAAAAACATTAAAAAGCAGGAAGTTATTGTTATTTGTGTATGATTATATTGTCGAGTCTCTTAAATTTGCTCAGCTTTGCCTGTTTGTGAACCTTTGTGTTGCTTTGTGCTTTTCCCAGCTTGTTCTGTTTGTTGTCTCTTTAAATAAGGGTGCGCTTCACTTTACTTTCCCTCCCTTCCTTTTCTAAATACGATTAAATCATCGGGCGGTGTTCTGTGTGTGCTGACATCGTCAGCGCTTTTACCCTCACGTGCACAAGTTGAGTACATATAAACAGTTTAAGGAGCTTTTCTCCATTCCGTCTCTGCACAGAAACCGGACACGTGGACCCGGTGCTCATTGATCAGTACAACACGCCGGGGTTCGTCGGGTGTCTGTCTCGGGTGCAGTTCAACGGAGTGGCGCCCCTCAAGTCTGCGCTGAGGAAAGCAGCGCAAGCGTCGTCCACGTCAACAGGCGGTCAGGAAGGCACGCAGCCTTTAGCAGCCTCGCCTGTGTCTTACCGCGGCAAACTGGTGGAGTCCAACTGTGGGGCGTCGCCTCTCACCATCCCACCCATGTCTGCTGCAACAGATCCCGGGCACCTGGACAACACAGGTACTTGTCATCATCTTAAAAACTGTTTGTGTTATTCGACATTTTAAGTCTGTTTCTTACTCTTTCTGCTGTCAGATGCAAAGATCCCCTTCAATGAGGAGAGAGTCATTCCTGATGGAGTCAACAGAGACTCGGCCATCATCGGAGGTACAAAAGGCCATCGCCATTCAAGTGTTAGGTGTTTAAGATCATAGCAGGCAAACATACGGTCACGATGCTGGATTACATTTACGCCAGATACTCTGATCCAGAAATATATGAAACATCTAGTACCACGTTCACTCATACAAGACTCCATTTGTGACGTCTCATGTATTGAGACGTACCGAGGGTAACGTACGTTGCAAACGTTGAAGCCAAAGTGGGCACAGCATCCCCACAGGATGGCTCTACTACAAGCTTTAAGTTCCGCCTCCTCCATGTAAACTAATGGGATACAGGTGAATTAAGTAACTTAATTGATTAATTAGTTAAACTTCAAGGAGTTGAATCGTTGATTTCTGTTGAATGTTCAAATGTTAATTTTACTTGCACGTTGAGCTCTAGTTAGTTATTTCATGAAAGCTCATGCGACACCATGGTCATTTGTGAGAAAGTGGGCGGGGCCTAAAGCTCCACATAGCTAGTGCACAGAATCTGGTTCCAAAAATACAAACTGGCAGCTGAAATCTAAACTGGTTTCTGCTGGCTTCAAGCAGCAACAAAAAAAGAAGACAGGAACACTTGGACTAGTAGTAGAGGTAGTAGAAATCTATGATATGTATTCTGTACCGTATTTTCCACCGAGCACGTCGCACCGCACTATAAGTCGCATCAATCCAAATATGTCTAATATAGTGGGAAAAAAAGCATAAACGCGTCGCTTCACCATATAAGTTGCATCTATTATGCGTCACCACTGACTCGTCGCGTTTGTAACGCGTCACCATTGACAACCTGAAAATGTGGGCCGGTGTTGTGCCAAAAATCAATTGGCTGCCAAACGGCGGCTGTGGGAGCGTGCACAGGAGGATTTTAACAATAATTTAACAAGATTAACACTTAAAAGCAATTGTTTGTTTGCTTAAAATTAAAGCAAAGTTGTGTCACAGTAACTTTTCCTTAATAAATGCTCTTTGACGATCAAATCAGTTGCATTTTGGAAGCTGGTGCACAGAAACAGCAACGTACAGAGGGCGACTCGTGCATTTCTCATTGTTTAACAAGTTAAACACCTAAAACAATTGTGTTTGCTCAACATTATATCAAAGGCGTGTCTCCGTTGAACGTTTGCTTAATAAATGCACTTCAATGGTCAAATTAGCTGCATTTCACTGGAGCAGCGCAGCGAGATGAAGCTGATTTGATGGTAGTTCCAGGCAGACGACGGTGGCAGTTTATGGCAAGCCGATTGTGTCTGAAAATAGTAGTGTTCTAATTTTTTCATGTCAGAATGAATGAAAACGGTCATATCTCAGCCAAAATTTGGTTTATAAAGTTGGGAAAACCCATAAATACATTGCTTCGGTGTGTGTTGCAGGTTATGCAAATAATGCAAAAAAATGCGACTAATAGGCCGAAAAATTTGGTACTTACAGAGACCAAGATGTACTATAAAGTAAGTTGTTGCTTGTATTTACTCAATAAGTACCAGGTATGCTGCTGAATGTATGAAAAAGTACAAAGTGCACATTCTGCACGTACAGGGTAACAAGTTGCATTATTACTTAGTTCAGTCCTTGTAGGTACCAGGCACGTACCCTGTAAATACCAAGTATGTACTGGGCTGTATTATGTATTACTACTATAAAATGTTTAGAAATAAGTACCAAATACATAACCTTTAAATAAAGAATAATAAGTCACATCATTTTACTGCCTGATCCCCATAGATACCAGGTATGTACCAGGTACATCATGGCATAAAAATAAGGTAATTCTAAAATAAAAGTAAGGTTTGTTTTGGTATGTTTGAGATATTTTGTTTTGTGCTATAAACCTACAAAAAAATGCTTGCATGCAAATTTTCTGGGCATTTCAATAAACATTTTAGTGATTTTTTTTTATGTTTATGTCGTTAGAGCAGTCAAGTATTTACATTTGATTTTAAATTATATTGCTTATACACATTTGTGAATAATTTAGGCCTGCGGTAGCGGCAGGGCTTGAAAACATTTTCCTCCATTTGTCCTGCAGGTGTTATTGCCGTGGTGATCTTCACCATCCTCTGCACTCTGGTGTTCCTGATCCGCTACATGTTCCGCCACAAAGGCACCTACCACACCAACGAGGCCAAGGGCAGCGGCGAGTCCGCCACGGAGTCCGCGGACACAGCCATCATCGGCACCGACAACCCGGAGACCATCGACGAATCAAAGAAGGAGTGGTTCATCTAACGGCCGGTGACGGGACTCTGAGAGACAGGAAGCACTTTGTAAGACCGTCGCTTGTCCCAGATGGAGGAAGTTTAATCAAACAACCGATCGCAGGAGAGTCCGAGGAGCGCCTGTTCGGTAGGACGACAAACTCCCGGAGAAGGTGGGACGTGGGGAACGTTCTTTTGTTTTGTTTGTTTTTATACCCAGAGTTTTTCAGGGGAAAGGAGAAAGAGACACTTATCCAGTGGAGCACAGCTGTAAAGAACTTCCCGTGTACATAACCAGCTTATCCTTCTTTGTATCGTGCTCTGGAGTTTCCAGGAGTCCTTTGAATACTGTGTATGACAAATAATTACACTTACTGAATGGTGTGATAGCAAAGATTTATTCTTGATTTTATATTTAACTGGTCTTATATCAGAAAGGATCAACATCAATATGCCAAACCCTTTGATTTTGTTTGGATTAGATGATTTTGGAGCCGTCTGTCAACACTCATGTCCGTCAAATGATGCACATCTTATATCGCGGTAACATAGAATTAAATACGAATGCCAAAAGTCTCTTTGTAAATACAATATTTTGTGTTAATTGCTTTTATTTCTCCTCAAAAGGTTTATTTAGAGTTCAAACACAAATGAGAAATGTCATATTTATAACAGAGTAATGATATATATGTGTGAGATGCAGAGTTTTATGTTTAGATCTCATGACGTTTGATTGTATGAGATGGTTTTTTTTCTGTTTCAGAAGGTTTATTCAGAGCAGGATCAGGTTTTAGTTTATTGTCACGGCAGCTTTTTGTTTAATTCAGAATGAGTGGGTCAGTTTGATTTTCTTTGCCAAACGCTCGAGTCTTACGTCCAATTTTCACCCCTAATCTTCAACTTTTTGCTTTTATTCGTTTGCATTTGACATATTTGATGGACTGCATGTGTAAGTGCGTGTGCACTGGATAAAACAAGTGCCAGAAGAGGAGCTGCAACAGGAAGGACATAAATGTCTTGAGTTTTATCCGTGCGTTAGAGCATCTGAAGCAGAAAATACAAGAAAAACAAAATCATTTCTCAGAACAACACTTGGAATGAGGTTGGGATGATTGGCTTGAGTCCACGGTGCCTTCGAGGTGTTCAGCCATATCGCCTTTCCCAACTCTTAACTAAAATACTTCCAACTTGCTGCATGAAATCTCTGCAAGTTTCATTGTTCTTTAATGGTGCTCTTTAGTTTCTCATAAATCCTAGTTTTTAATGAAATTTCTTTTTAAAACGCCCGCCGTTCCTTCAACGCATCAACCACTTCGGCTATTTCTGGTGCAGCTCTGCAGGCGTTTTGTGGCTGCCTGCAACAAACAAGTTTACATTTACTCGCTGTTGCAACAACAGGATGCATTTTTGATAAAGCCTGAGCTTCTTAATGTTTGTTGCACTACCAAAAAAAAAACAGTTTTTAAACGAGGAGCCACAAAAATGAGCTTCATCTTCATTCAGGTGTTCTGTTTAATCATGTTTTCCATCTCAGATGTGTTTACTTGTGTTACTCTTTAAACCAGCTGCCAACGATGTGTGTTCATTTGCTTTTTTATGTGTCCGGTTGGTGAAAGGTCTCCCACTCTATATAAAGATTTATGCATCATCGCCTCGTTGTGGATCACTTTATCGGAGACGTGCGGGCGGCTGCTCAGCCTGCGCTCTGCTGAGGCCTCGAAGCAAACTGTTTTCACGCCACATAACTCGTCATGCAGACACCGTGCAAACATGCGCACACCCTTAAAATGTGAGCCGGACATCGATGGGAGTGGATTATCAGTGCTGACAGACTAAACCATGATGCATATGTTTTACTTTGGTTTCAGTTGAATAAAGAGTGTTTGATCAATAAACTCACTTTGTCTTTATGTATTTAAAGTCTGGAACTGCATCGTGATGTGCTAACCATAAATTACAGGCCACTGATTAATCACTGTCTGTGTTTTAAAACTCTAACCCATATTTAAAAAAACATAATTAAAGATCTTTATAAAGCTAAAATTTGTAAAACAGAAGCTAAAGCTAAAATTAGTAAAACAGATGAAAACAGAGTGGGTGCTAAAAGTAGTCAAACTGTGGCTAACAGCTAAAAGGAGCAGAGCTAAAAGACAGACGGACCAAAACACAAGCTGCAGAAAACAGGCTACATCTTAAACCACCTAAACAGCTAGATGCCAAATTTAATCAGATGAAAAGCTAAAATGAGCTAAATGTGCATAAAATTAACAATACAGATGCTTATATTAGCAGACGCTAAAGCTAAAATTAGTAAAACAGAAAAAATCAGAGTGGATACTAAAATAGTAAAAGTGTGGCTAAAATCTAAAAGGAGCTAATTGTAAACTAAAAGCTAAAAGATAGACCAGGACACAAGCTGCAGAACGCAGGCTAAAAGCTGCAAAACAGTAGCTAGATGCAAAACTTAAAGCTAAAATGAGCTAAATGTGCATAAAATGAGCAATACAGATGCATTAGCAGAAGTAAGGCTAAAAATATTCAAATAGAAACTAAAGCTAAAATTATTCAAACTGAATAAAGCAGAGTTAGTGCTAAAAGTAGTCAATGTGGCTAAAAGGGGTAGAATGGTAACTAAAAGCTAAAATTGGCCCAACTAGCTAAAAGTTCAAAATGCAGAACAGTAGCTAAAAGCTAAAATTAACAAATGAAGACAACATAAAGTAAATATGCTGAAGCAGGTTAGAAGAAGACAATGTTTTTGAAGACACACTGTGTGTTTTGATGGTGAATTTTATTTTTTACTTATTTTTCTTCTTTCGTCTACTTCCTTCTTCAGGGGTCACCACAGCGAAGTACCTCGCACAAAGACTTGGCGATCGTTTTTACGCCGGCTGTCCTTCTGGTCACGAACACAGACCGTTGAGCTACCACAGCCCTCTGCGTGGAGCAGAGAGCTGCCATCTAGAGCAAATGGTGGGGTTTAAGGGCCTTGCTCAAGGGTCCGGAGTGGTGCAAATGAGGGTGGAGGCAGGTGTGGGTGTGTCACCTTTCACACCCACATTTTGATGTATGAATGATTGAAGTACAAAATAAAAGACCAGAAAAACTCCTGACACATGGAGTGGGTGATGTAAATATGATGGACAGTAAAACCACTTGTTAATTATACACTGATTCTTATTAATAATTATAAAACATCATTTACCGTCTCTTGCTGCTTGTTACTATTCATGTTTGTTTTGTTTCATTTCCTCCTAGAATCAGGTATTTTATTCTGACAAGTCACGAGCTGCCCTCTTGTGGTGCACGTGTCGTCATAAACAGGGTTGTAGTCGGCTCTCTCCATATTTCTTCTGTTTTGTTGCCTCAAGACAGAAATTAAATGGATTTTTAAATTGGTCTGATTAATGAAGTCAAACTGGGAAATAATTGTTTTTTAAATAACTGGTTATAGCTTCTCTTCATCGTGTCTCTTTTGCTGGAGGCCGTGGTCCAACTACTGACATACAACTCCCCTTCTGCGCTGATTTTATTATTTTTTTTCTCACTTTTGTCTTTGACTTCCTGCCTGTTCACTTTTTGACCAAACTTAATGTATTCTCTGAAAAACAAGTTTAACAAAAATGTTCACCGAATAATTTGTTTCAGTCACTTTCACAATGTGGTTATTGTGGCTAAAAGTCATCTCTGAACAAATCTGTAATCTCACAACATCAGATCATGCATGAAGTCATTTACAAGGTTTGATGAAAAATAGCTATAAATCTGGTTTATTCCATCAAGAAATGCTTAACTTTTCATTTTAATTAGTGAATTGTTCCACTTTGGTTTAGTCTTTCCAGCATTCCTAAATAATTTGCCCGGTGGTCAGATAATTTAATGCTGTTTGTTTTTTTTTTTTCTTGAATAAAGCCGTCACAACCTTAAACTGTAAAAGTTAGACTTTCATATCAGGGCTTTATTAAGTCTTAATAAGTTGCATTTTATTGTATTGACTGATAAAAGAGCTATGTGTGTACCTGCCACGTACGTTTACGTATATCATGTATGTCTTGAGTGCAATTCTATGCAAATGTCCAAAATATACACATTTTATTCTCCACAGTCCAAAAGACAACGTGCACTAATAGACTTCATATATTTGGTATTTTGATCAATGACTAGTTGTTTTACAGATGAGATTTTGTTGTAGTTTTCCACAGCATTTACTGAGAAACATGGTTTTAATCAGTTTATTGGTGTTCAGGTCATTTTAATAAAAGGAAAAGGGGACGGGGACAACAAAATATCAACATTTTCACAAAGGCACACATTCTTATTAGTCGTGACGTGGCAGGCGAGGGCTGACGATGCTCCTCTGACGTGAAACTCCAGCGGTGCAACGAGAACGAATGCACGGTTCAGGGGGAGGGTGTCGTTTCGACCTCGGGACACTCGGCTGTGAAAACACACGAGGACACCGGTGGGAAAATGAAACAGTTTCTGGAAGAACTGCGCTTTGAGACGAGTGGATGTTGGCAACGTACCGCTCTTTGGCAGGATGACGGTGTTTTCCGGGTTGATGCCGTTGCTCAGAGAAAACTGAATGAACTTCTGTTGCAGGTCTTCGCTGACCTCGGGAGTTCGGCCTGAAACCACAACATGAACGTTTTTCATCTCAGACTCTTGGTCTTCTCATCAGGCTTGGTGAGTTACTTACTGTACAGCTTGATGAGGGCTTCAGACACCCCCTCCTTCGTCTTGAGGGTGTAGTCCAGAGCGTAGTTATCGTACACGGCGTCCACAATGCGCATGTCGTTGTCGTTGTTCCAAACTGAGGATCGCAGAAGAATTTGCATGAACAAAAGCTTCTCTTGAGCCTCTTGTGTGTCTTTTGGTTGTGCACGCACTCACCTGGGTTGTAGAAGGTGAAGCGTCCAGGAGTTTCTGTCTTCTTAGCCAGCTGAGTCATTCTCCAGCATGACCCATCATCCCTTTACACGAGAACAACAAATACATCTTCCCAAGAACCGTTGGGTTTTGTTCATTGAATACATCTTTAGGAATTTAAAACCTACTTCAGGTTGGCATAGGACAGGTGCAGGTCTCCCTCCTCAGTCGGCGTGAACATGGCAGTTCCAACCTTCATGGTCTCTTTGTGGTCCACAAACCACTGGGCGTTGCTTGCAAAACCAATCAAGTACCACTTACCTGCCATCTTAAAGAAAATGGGTAAGAATTAAGAACCTTATTACTCAAAATGAGCTGCAGAACTGACCTATTTGTTTGTCTCTTACCTTCTCCAGGCTGAAGTCTTGCATGGGCACGATCTCTGCGCACGCAGCCATCACGCACATCAGCGCGGCCGTCACCCTCAGCATCGTGGTCCTCATGGCTTCTCTGCGTCAGGAGCGGTCAGGAGTGTCGGGGGTATGCAGGGGTAAGCAGCCGGCCGAGGCGTCTTTATACACTTCTGCAGCATCCTCCCCCTCCTCCTGTCTCCTCCCATCTTCTGCTGCTGGCTTGGGCATTACAAAAACTATCTGGCTCTTTCCCAGTGGAATGTTGTTACACAACTGGCACATGTGGACGAAGACGTGAGTGTTGTTCTTTGCAAACGAACACAGACGATTGACCCTTCAGACCATGTGTTTGATAAGAGCACAAAAACAAAAGCATGAGATCAAAACTGCTGGAAAGACACAATTTACCACATTCATGGTCGCTAAAATACAAACATGGCTCCAACGCAATCAGTTTTACAGATTATAAGTTAAAATCTGATGTCGTCGTAGCTAAGAGTCATAAAAATAAAACTCTGAGGGTGACGAGATGGTGCTGAACGTTACCATCGACGTATTTTCTCAACATAAGATGATCTTCATCTAGAAGTCTGGCATGAAATGAGGTGATGCATTCCTCCTGCTTGGTCTTCAAGTTTCTAAAAGTTTTTTTTTAAAAGTGTGGCATCTGGAGGAAATGGCTCTGCAGAAAGAACTGAATAAACTAATTTCAATTAAAGTCAGTGGATTTAATCCTGAACGCAGGATTATTTTGCAGGTTTTTGCTGAATCAGAGCTCGTTTTGTAACGAGACCTGGCAGGCACAATCTTGCAACGAGCTGGTTGCATAACAGAAACACACACGCAGGTTTGTTTTGCTATCTTTATGGGGCCTTTGCCTTGACTTACATTCATTTTTCATTCATTTCTATACCCATTTACCCTTAACCTAACCATTACCAGTCCATACCAAACCCTAAATCTAACACATCCTCAATTCACACCTTAGTCCTAAACCTAACCCCTAACCCACCAACAGGACTTCATCTTATGAAGCCTGGGCTTTGGGCCCCATAAGGAGCAGTTGGTCCTCACAATGTAGTTTAAGTTAGAAAAATGGGCCTTACAACGTAGCATAAACAAGGGCACACACACACACACACACACCCTTTAAAACCGCACTCTTTATAAACAAACTTTCTAGACCCCTTTGGGGATTTCAACCTGGATTTTATTATCTCCAGCTCCACGCTTTCTGTGTTTCTACTCACACACCAAAAGCCTAAACAAATCAAAAACTTGAATCTCTGCATTTACACAAAACTTCTGTATGTAAGTGTACCACTAAATTAGATCATTATCAACTACAGTATATCTGTGTGGGCGTGGCTTGATTTTAATGACTCACTCAAAAAAACATTGTTGTGTGTATCTTTATAACTGATTAACTTTTGGAGTCAGTCCAGTTTATGTTAGCTGTCACAGATAATCCGATGTTAGCTAACACAAAATGTCAATATCACGGTCAATTTTATGAATACGTATTGAGCTATAATTTGATGTGGTAATAGCTGAGAGTCATCCACAACACATGCTCTGAGTGTGATATTGACCACAATGGCTACGGCCCCATCCTTCTCATCCTAAGATGATCTCAGTTTTGATAAATCTGTTAAATAAGTTTTACATACAGACTTGAAAACACGTTTTTATTTTCTTCATGTTACTTTATTTGTTTGTGAAAGGAATTTGCATTTTTAAAGTGTGGCTTCAGCCTTGAATCAATTTTCTTGAGTGGCTGGCTCCACCTCCTCAGCATGTGGGGACACAGTCTGCAAAACAAGAAGCTGTACTTGAAGTTGCTCAGATCTCATGCAGATGTTCTCGGCACGCAGCGAAAATGGGAAAACATGTTGACAAAGTTTGAAAACAAGGTTCGTTTCACAAGTTCAGTGGGCCAAGTTCACAGCCAGGAGCAATCTCAGGTGTGACGAAGAGACTTAGTCAATGTCCAGAAGACTTAAATTTGATTTTACCCCAAGAAAGTTCAGATAAACAAAATAAATGGGACAAAATTTCATGCAGACACAAAATGTGACCAATTGGATCATTTTAAAACCATATTTAGCTTCTTACTGTTGTTTAATGTTATTAGGAAAAGCTGTCGCAAGCAACCGATTGTAAAGTAATCTTTAATTCCTCTCAAAGCAGGAAAAATATAAAGATGATGAGAAAACTCGTTCCAGGCAGCTGTTTTTCAGTTTGTCATGCAGTGACATGAAAATTTGTTCTTAAAAGCTCCAGTAAGCAGATTCAAGTTTAGGCCTGTAGGACAAAAAAATCATTTTGAGAGCTGCTTGTTTGGCTTTTAGAAACACAAATCAAAGTTTGTTTGACTGCTAAAGCGTCATGGTAGTGGTGCTCTGCTGCTCTCTGCAGAAATATTGCTTTTTATGTCTAATGCATCACTAGAAAACACGTAGAACATCATAAAAATCTGTCAAACGTGTAAATATTAAAAAATAGAGGCTGACATTTTGTCAACAAGTTTTAGATGCTAATAAAAATAATTACATCTCCTGCAAAAATGCAGTGTGAATGCTAATTGTGGAAGAACTTACTGAAAAACAGCTGAAATTAGCTAAAGTTTTTCTAAAAAGGTAGCTGAAAAGGCAGGACAAGCTTGAATAGCAGAAGAAAGCAGAAAGAACATGGTTGCCCAATTAGGCTGAAAGAAGCAGAAATTAAAAGTATAGGTTATCTGAGAAAAAGTTGAAATTAGCAAAAATAAATAAACAGATGAAAAGTAGATTGAAAAGCAGAAAGAAGCTGAAATTACAAGCAAGAAGTGGAGAGAGTACATTTTTGCTTAAATTTGGCTGAAAAGGTTTAAATTTGTGCAAATAATGTGGAAGCTGAAAAAAGCTTAAATTTGCATAAAAACAGCTAAATAGTAGCTGAAATAGTGGAAAAAGCTGAAATTTGCAGTTGAAAAGAGCACAACAAGCTGAAATTAGCAGAAAGAAGTTAGAAGCATGCACACAAATGTAGTTAACAGAAAGAACTTGAACGGAGCACAAAACAGCTGAATAACAGCTGAAAGTAGTTGAAAAATGTTTGAATATGCACAAAGAAGCTGAAAGAAGCTGAAGCAGAACAAAATGGTAAATGAGCAGTAAAAGGTTGTAAATAGATCTAAAGATTTTGAAGGATGTAAAATTAGCTCAATTCATTTTCTAAGAGGAAGAAATGGCAGAAAAGGCTAAATATTTCAAAAAGTTAAAGTTGCACCAACACCAAAATTAATTTCAGAATTGTCCTGAAAGAGCAAAAAAAAAAACATAGGAATGCTTCATAAGCATCCACACAAGCTGAATTTATTTTGATTACTTTTAAGAAAATGGTTTTAGCTTTTTGTTTGCTATTTTCAGCTAGTTTATTTTTTTTTATTTTATTTATTATTTTTTTTATTGTTTTTGCCTATTTTAGCTTTTAGCTTGTGTTTTTGCTCCTTTTGGTTTTTAGCTAAGCTGCTTCTTTCAGCTTTAACAGTTTCGTTTTAACCTGTTCAGCTTTGGCAGTCAATGTGTTCATACTGAATGTTCATAGAAAACGTGATTTATCTGGATACATTAAACAGAATGAAGAATTAAAGCCTGCAGAAAACTATAAGAGCTGCATTATGTGTGTAGCATGTAAATATTTGCTGCTTGCTGCTCTGTTCAAATGATAAAAAAAAATAAAATCAGAAATATGTGAACTCTGCACATAAATATATTAAATAAACTATTTGTTATAGTTTTACTCTGGTTCCAGTGTGATGAAAATTACATGATGGACTTCTTGTGCGTAACAAGATCAAGACTCATTAGTCTTATCCCCTTTTCCAACACAATCAGTCAGACAATAACACGAAAGCAAACCATTTAATCACTGTTGTATTTTAATGCTATACTCAGTGGAAATACACACAAAGTTTATTGGATACCACTAAACAGTCACAGTAAACTTTGAACTGAGATTTGAGTGAAAAACCTTTCTGGATTTTGACTATTCTATTTATTTATTTATTTATGTGTTCGTTTTTACATAAACCTGAATGTTCACCTTCTTATTGACCTTAATTTGATTGTTCCATTAAAATATTTCTAGAGTTCTTAATATGAGACACTAGAACAACAACAGAAACAGAATAAACTTACTGATTATATGATCCTTGTCCACATGGCCACAGTGACCTGGAAAAAATAAATTTTAAATAATAATCATAAATAAGACATGTCTTATTGTGATGCCCCTTTGCTCAAAGACCAGGTGGCAGTCTGCATCAGTCTGGCTCTGTATGATGGTTTTAACAGGATGCACTTGCCACGTGTGGATTTGTGGCATAACCGTGAAGACTGGGGCAAATCACTACTGGGGCTGCTGGTTGTGTTGGTTTGCTTGTTTGACTTTTAACTTAGATACTTTTCAGCAATAAATATGTTAAGTTACTTTAAATTGTGTTTTGTTTTATGTTGCAGCCCAAGTCCGAAGAATACATTTGGGGCTCGTCCGGGATGTTTTTAAATTTTATCAGAGCTGGAACAAGAATGGTTTTGCATTGTCAAGAATGGGGCAGTGTGGTGGCTCAGTTGGTAGAACTGTTGCCTCTCAGCAAGGAGGTTGCCGGTTCAAATCCTGGCTGGAGGCCTTTCTAGGTGGAGTTTTTATGTTCTCTCCGTGCATGTTTGGGTTTTCTTTGGGTACTCCAGTTTCTTCCTACAGACCAAAAACATGCATGTTAGCTGATGGGTAACTAAACTGTCTCTGTGTGAGATTGAGAGAGTGAATGGTTGTTTGTCTTGTTTATCTCTATGTGTCCCTGTGATGGACTGGAGACCTGTCCAGGGTGTCCCCCACCTCTTGCACAGTGATAGCTAGACATTGGCACCAGCAACTCCCATGACCCAAAAAGGAAGAAGCAGGTAAAGGTGATGGATGGATGAAGTCAAAAGTGTGGTGTTGTGTGATCTCTGCTCCATTTTGTGTACACGTTACTATTGAGATTGTTAGATCAGTTAGTGCAGATTTTCATAAATGCATCCATGTAAGTTTGAGCTTGTCCATAAATTTCTTTGTGAAAAAAGATGGGTCTATTGATGCATATGGAAACAAGAACCAGACTTAACACTAGCTTAAGCTGTTTAAAATCAGTTGATGTGGCAAACGTGGGAGGACACCAGATCCTAACGGCCTTGTGTGGTTTGGACTGAGTAGTCTCCCTGTTTAGCTCTTATGGCCCGTCCATCACTTTGGTTGTTGTTTGTTGTTCTGACCGATATTGGAGCACCTGAGTACAATGGTTGCTGCCAGCTGGTTGGTTGGTTTGGTCTCGTACTATGATCTTTCAGTCTTTGCTCACTGAACAACATGCTTGTATTTCCACCCTTCCCTTGTTGTTTCACAGTTTCAAAGGCTTAACTGGACCAAACCAGAGGGTCTTGGTTTGATTTTGTTGGGCTTGTGGAGGAATTCTTTTGAGGATTTTTAACTTGGATTTATAATAAAAACAAATGTTGAACTACTGTGTTCAGTATCTGCTTTGTGTTGCGACACAGTGAGTCGTGACAGTCTTAAAGGGATCGTTGTGTGAAGATGTGATGGTGTTGATGTGTACATACTGTAGGTAGGGAAGGGGAAAAGGTAGGCCAGCCCCAAACTGTGTTTTTCAGCAAGTTGTTCAAACTTGACCAACACTGGCTCTGATAGGTTGTCCACGGACCTGCCTGCAAGGCATCATAAAAACATTTACAAGCATAGCGTTTGCATTGTGGCACCATGAACCAGTTGGAGACGCACACAGTTGTTGAACCTACTGTAGAGCTTTACTGTGATCTTGCCCTGTTTCTGGTAGAACAGAACTGCGTAGGAGGTGTAGTCAGTTTCTCCAACCACGATATCGGTGTTGAGCTCAGGACGGGCTCCTGGTGACAAGAACAAGCAGAGTCTACAGCTGCTGTGCGCTGTTTTACCGTGCTGAAAGAAATGAACTGACCTTTGAGTATCAATTTTCCTGGGGTGGGCGTTAAATGGTAGACCTGCAAAATCTCCCAGCACTGGTGATTACTGAAGAGAAAAATGTAAAAAGTGTCTTTACTTTTTTTGAGTTTCATAAAAAAGCTGGACCCTTCTACAGCACTAACATCTAATTACTGTACTTTCAGCTGTACATCTTCACTGTATAAGTTGCATCTATTACGCGTCACCACTGACAACTCCAAAACGTGGGCTGGTGTTGTGCCAAAAATCGATTGGCTGCCAAATGGTAGCCGCTGGAGTGTGCACAGGACTTTAACAAGAATTTAACTAGATTAACACTTAAAAACAATTAGTTGTTTGCTCGACATTATAGTAAAGGTGTGTCTCAGTTGAACTTTTCCTTAATACAAAGTAAATGCACTTTAATGGTCAAATCAGCTGCATTTCACCGGGGCAGTGCAGCAAAATGAAGCTGAATTGATGTTTGCTCCAGGAGTTCCGGAGTGAGACGAAAGTGGCCTGGTATGGCAAGTCAAGTGTCACATTAATAGCCACTTTTAACTATTAATAAGACACTTGGCTTGCCATATTACTTGACTGCCCTCTAGTGGCTGAAAATGGTAGTGTTCACTATTTTCACGTCAGAAAGAATGAAATCATCAGATCTCTGCCAAAAATTGGGTTATAAATATAGGAGAAAAAACATATATTAGTCGCCTCAGTGTATGTCGTAGGACTTACAAATTTATGCAAAAAAAAAACAGCAACTTATACAGAGAAAAATATGGTAATCAAAAACACATTATTTGGCCTTTAAAGTGTCTTTACTGCTTTTTAAAAGCCATGTCAGATTAAACAAGAACTTCAAAATATGAAGGGAAAGCTGATGGTTTTACTGTTCTTCCTCCGTCCTCTTGTTTTACAAAGGACACCATAAAAACTTTTTTTTTTTGGTTCTACTTTTTTTAAATGGAGCCAGAAATCATAGTGAGACTTGAGGTGCATTCACTGTGTCATTACAGGGTACTTACTGCCGTGTTTTAGTACTAACGGACAGGGTTTGGGCCGAGGCAGAGGAGCGTGTGAGCGTCATGACCGTTGGCTCCACGCTGGTTCCATGATTTATCAGGTAGGAGCATTTGGATGCTGCGTTCAGGAGGTACCACACTCCTGTCATCTGACCAGGTGAACAGAGAAACAGAAAACATGTATCACTTCGCAGGAGGACAAGATGGTTGTGTGGAGAGCTTTGAGAGGAACGTTGGTGCAAAACTACCACGCAGTTGGCGCAGAACTAAAAAGAATCACTGCTGAACACAATGATGGCGCTGATGGCCAAGATGAAGTGTTTACTGACCACAGAAAAGAGAGCGTGACTCAGTCCTGGGCTGGATTAAATCTGAAACAGGTGTTTGAAGCTGAAGGAAACGTCAGAGTAGAATAAAACCACTGGTTTTGTACAGTCTTTAAAGAAACTGTTTAGATCATTTTTGGAGAAATGAGTTTAATAATATGACAGATGAGCAAACAGCTGTTTGGCTTGAAGCTAAGACTAAAGATGGTTGCTGTCTTATTACAGCCACTCCAACCTCTAAAACATCCTTGTAGTTCATGCAAACAACTTTTTATCAACCCCAACGTTTTCGTGGTTATTTACTGTTCATTTAATTCTCTTCGTTTTCTTTGCCTGCTTCTCCTTTCTGGGTCACGAGGAGCTGGTCACTACATGAGAGGTCCACCCTGAACTGGTTCAGCAGTTCAACAGTTTCTGAAGAAAAAAAAAAGTAGTGTTTGCTTGAACCACTTCAAAAACTTAGTGTGATTTTGAGGTTGAAGAAATCCACTTTGGTCCTGACCCGGCTGGAGAACTGCTTGTCTTTTGTCTTGCTTTGCTTTAAAACCATAAAACACTTTGCAACTTGAACTTTGAGCACCCAAAGACTGCCGGCACTCTGTTTTCTGTTTACTTTGCTCAAAGGAGCAAAAAGGCAGCTTCTTGTCAGTGATTGTTAAAATCAGATTTTCACATTTATTTCATTCAAAGCGCTATGGTCAAGTCCTGGTCTCCACACAGCTCCACTTTAAAAGTTACTATCCCTTTAAAGCAAGATGAGACTTAGTTGAAGACTCTTGTAGCATGAAGCTGCTCTGACGATGACCCCTGACCCTGAATCATCTTCCAGACTCACCATGAATTGTTTTATTTAAAGTTTCTTCTGATGTTTTTCACACATTTCTCGTCCTTGGACGCAGAGTCAGCTGCAGTCTGACTAATGTTTATCTTTTACTTCCTATCCTTTTAAGAAAGAAAAAGTTTTATTTGGATAACAAGTGTGAACATGAATAATTTTGACTGTTGTTTTCAATCATTATAATGAAACCACGTGAAGTAATAACACATTTCTCTGTTCTGGGTTCAGAAAGCGATGAGTCCTTCAGAGACACCTGGTCTAAAAAGCTCTTCGAGCCGGAGCGGTTTGGCTCCGAGGGGAAGTCACAATGTTCCTGGCTTTAGTCTAAACAATCTTCTCGGAGCTCTTGTTTTGCACAAAGATTTTTTTGTGTGAAAAACAGTTCGTCTTGGACTCCAGAACCGTAGAGCTCATTGAATATCTATTAGTTATGGCGTGAGACTCCTGTAATTAACAGATCCTACTTCAGTGACTGATTCTGATCATGAAGTTGTTGTTGGTCAGTAAACTGATCAGCTGGTGACCCATTTTAACGAGTGCTAAATAAATAAAACAAATGTAGTGGAGAGGAGAAAGTGTCACCCTTCATTATTGCTACAATCTTTTCTACATATTTCTTTTAAATAATGAGGTAATGGGGGAAAGAGTTGGGTTTGTGCATTGATTAGACAAACTTTTCTGAGCAGCAACAGCTGAAAACAACACTTTTTTTTTAGAATGATGTTCTCTCAAGCAGATGATTCAGACAGAGCTGCGTCTTGCAGTCCTGCTTTGTCTTGTTTGTGCATTCCTTCACTATATTGATCCGACACGTATCTGATCGTAGCTTCTGCTTGAAGGCTCACGTTGATCAAGAAGTGGTGCCAAACAGGGAGACAGATATACATCAGTGGTCACAGAGGCTGCTATCTCTGGTTTATAGTTTAACTTTGCTTTGTTTGCATCACCGCTGGTCGATAAATGTGATGCAGAGTGTTTTGGATTGTTGGGTTTAAGCTGCTGGGGGATGTGGTGGGTTGTTTAACCAAACAGTGGCTCACAAAGTTTATTCTAGTGCTTAGGTTGGACATGAGCCATGCCTTTTGTCACAGTCTGCTACTTTAAGCTAAGTTGACCAAACTGGACCTGACTGAACCTCTGCTTTAGATGGTAACAGGTGACAGACAGTGAAAACAACTATAGGAGATATTTAACCTTAATGATTTTCAAGCTATGCCCACTCCTGGTTGTTGAGGGCCACAGTCCTGCACATTTTACTGTATTTACCGCTGTACACATTGTGCCAAAAATCGATTGGCTGCCATATGGCGGTTGTGGGAGCATGCACAGGAGGACTTTAACAAGAATTTTACATGGTTAACACTTAAAAACAATTATTTGTTTGCTCAACATTATAGCAAAGGTGTGTCTCAGTCTAACTTTTCCTCAATAAATGCACTTTGATGGTCAAATCAGGTGCATTTCAAAAGCTGATTTGTGGAAGCATGCAGAGAAATGACTTGCTGTGCATTTTTTTTCAAAGTTTAACAAGATAACCAACTAAAAACAATTATTTGTTTGCTCTAAATTATAGTAAAGGTGTATCTCAGTCTAACGTTTCCTTAATAAATGCACTTTAATGGTCAAATCAGCTGCATTTCACCTGGGCGGCGCGGTGAAATGCAGCTGATTTGATGTTTGCTCCATTAGCTCCGGAGCGAGATGAAGGTGGCCTGGTATGGCAAGCCAAGTGTCTCATTAATAGCCACTTTTACCAATTAATGAGACACTTGGCTTGTCATATTACTCGAGTGTTCAATATTTTCCATGTCCAAATGAATGACATTGTCAGATCACTGCCAAAAATTGGGTTATAAATATGGTGTGGGGGAATAACATAAATAAGTTGCTTCAGTCATATAAGTCACAGGGTATGCAAATTAGGCAAAAAAGTGCAACTTATACGCTAGAAAATACGATAGTTGTTTCCATACTCTTCAGCAGGACTTCAAGTTCTACAGAAGCCTGATAACTGCTCTTTTATTCAAATCAGATGTGAACATGCAGGATGGAAGCCCTCAAGGACCAGGACTGGACACCACTGCATCACATCACACAGTGAGTTTAGATTCCTGCTGCTAGCTGATGCTATAAGCCATTAGCGCCAGCTAGCTGCACCGACCCAAGTTATAATCTAATAACCCATGTTTTGTTTTTTATACTTAACTTTGTACTAGCTCGAAATAAACAAATTACTCGTTTTAGCCAATTTGATGAAAACCTGACAGTGTGCCGGGTCACGGTGATAGTTTTGTTGTTTACTAGTTTTTAGTTTAAGTTTTTAGTGTGTGACAAATGATCTCATTAGTTTCTTGAAGTGTCTCTCAACTCACTATTCAAATAAAATTTGATATAGTTTAGTTTTCAGATTGCTGTAGTTTCTCCAGTACACAATCATTATTAAACTACTACTACATTATGTGGTCTACTCTTTTTTTACATCTTTGTTTACTTGAAAATTTAAAAAAACTGTATTGCATCATCACAGTATTGACAAAGTTTCACAAGCGTCCTGATAATAATTCTTAACAAACTCACAAACGACCGACTTGGAATAATGGAAACAATTCTCACTTTAAAGCTTCTTCACAGTTTCAAGTCTACTTTTATTAAAAACAAGGGCAAAAATTTGGAGCAATATTCTTGGATCATCAAAACGAAGTGGGTCTGTGAACTTATTTAGGACAATAAAAATTACTTTTGGCAGATTCGTTGTGGTTTTTTGTGTCAAGTTATTAAATTTTTTAGCCATTTTAACTTTTTTTTTTTTTCAGTTTCTTTATATAATTTTAAAAAATTGTGCAGTGAGCAAGTTCGAAACAAAATCACTATCAGGGTGCCAAAGTCAACTAACCACCCCCTGAACTATTTGCTGTGATGCAGCTGAAATCTGCTTTTCAGGTTAAAGTTCATTCTCCAGTTCGATGAAATGAGCTCCTTGTGTTCCAGCGTACCCAAGACTGAAAACATGCGATGAATGGTTTTGAACACCATTTATCGTACGTCACCTTGAAAACAGTTATCATCCTTTGGGACAACAAACCCAGTGTGAGACAAAACACATCAGCAACAAATGGTTTTAGTTTTGAAAACCTTGTATGGTTCCCACACAAAAGGCAAGCTGAATAGGATTTTACAAATGATTGCATTTAGTTTTATTTACATGTCTTAACCTTGACCATGTCTGCACCGTGACCTGATCCTCCTCCAGTCTCTTACCTGCTGTATGTCTACATTCTGAACAGGCGGGGTCAAGTCCACAGGGTCGACCTTAGGCTTCTTTGGAGGTGGTTTCTGAGGTTTTGGTCGACTCTTGGCACCTCCTACAGCCTCACAAGGCTCCCAGAGACACACGGCGAGCAGCAGCACCACTGCCAGTACGCACCGATGCACTCCGGCCATCCCACCACCAACAATACCGCACTCAAGAAGATCACTCTGCTGCCCTTATAGTCCAATGCTTTTCTTTTTAAATTCTCCGTTTGACTTTATTTTTGATTATTTTTTTGGCTCTCTGTTCACTTCTGACCGCCTGGTTTTGTTGTCTGTTGTTTCTTTTCTGCTTGACTTAGTCACCGTTTCAGTCCCCGAGGGTGTGCTGGCACAGAAACAGAGGATGGTCCATTCAGTTAAACATTAATGTGGTTTACTGGTAGATATGGGACCATCCTGAAGAGGTTTGTTGTGGATTTTTCTGAACCACAGGGGGCAGTGATAACCTCCATTTAAATAGCCTTTTA
The DNA here is from genome assembly GCA_031762415.1 of Simpsonichthys santanae. NCBI lineage: Eukaryota > Metazoa > Chordata > Actinopteri > Cyprinodontiformes > Rivulidae > Simpsonichthys > Simpsonichthys santanae. Next base: position 26,657,214 of record JARVLU010000600.1, read on the forward strand.
ATGCCGGTGATTAATAACCACATGACCATGAATAAATAACTATGTGAGCATGATCTGTCAAAAGACAAATGAGATGAAAAGTTGAAGGCAGAAACAAAAACAAAAGATGGATGTCAAACTTTTCATGTTCTAAAATAGAGAAACGAGACACTCATCTCACAGGATGATCTACTGGATCTACAATAACAATGCAACATCCATCCGTCCATTATTTGCCACTTTAAGTCGAGCCTCTTCCTCTCAGCACGTAGCTGTAGAAGCTGCTCTTACAGCGTGTCTTCGCTGATGTGCTGCATGGTCCTAGTGCCTGACATGTTTGTTTAAACTGCAGCCACACAAACAGTTTAAAGCAGCAGAAATATAGTCGGTGATGAGTTCACTGGAAAAATCACGAGTGGATAATTTTTGAGTTCCTGAATCAAATTTCAACTCGTTGGAAAAAAAATGTGATGTTTTAATCTTGAAACACTAATGTCAAGCAATAAAAAATAAATTTAAAGTATGTGCTAATGAACAGATTCTGCAAATGCCTTTTTTATTACATTTGACAGAAAACAATTTACTCAACAAAACAAAGAAAAGACCAATGCAATAATTCAGAAAAGGCATATTGAATGTGGTTCATTGTAAAATTGTGAGGTTTTACCAAGTTAAGATGTTGCAGGAAGCCCATTTGTTTTTGTCAGTCAACCAGTTGGACCTTTTATTCTGCACAAATCTTCTCAAACATGTTCAGGTCATTCGTGTGAAATAAGAAAGTCCATCACTTCTTCTTGTCCTTGTCAGGTTTGCTGTTGTCTCTGGGTTTAAACTTCAGGGCTACACTGTTGATACAGAAGCGCTGACCTGTTGGGTCTGGTCCATCATCAAACACATGGCCAAGGTGGGCATCACACTGTTTGACAAAAAAAAAAAACACACATTCAAAATTTGGATCATTTATGATCATATTCATAAAAAGTAAGCAATAAATATTAGTATAAGCCTGAATATGTACAAACAGGAAAATACAAGCAGTACACAGATGTCCCTCATTCCTGCTTTAAAGAGTAAATGTTTGTAGTTTTTGACATAAGTGTTTTGAACAGGGAATGCAAGTAAAACTGAATGTTTTGGTGCAAGATATTCAGTTGGGTATGAGTTTTATTATTGTCCACTGTTGTCATCACTCTTTGTTAAAACCAAGTCTCTCTTGTGAATGAGTCCCCGAGGCTCAATGGGACTAACCTGCATAATAAAGGTTAAATGAATGAGTTGCACTGATTCAAGGCAGCAAAGAGTGACAGATCCTGGCGAGAGCAATTTTACCCACTATTTGGCATAATGGTGAAGCCAAGGGGTGGCCATCACAAATTAACCTACAATTTTCTTCTGCAGATTATGAAGAAAATGATCCAGTATTTGTGAGTGGTAAAAGTATGTGAACCTTTGCTTTCAGTACCTGGTGTGACCCACCCCCACCCCCGTGCTGCAATAACTTCAACTAAATGTTTC
>JARVLU010000600.1:26687335-26709511 GCA_031762415.1 Simpsonichthys santanae
ACATAAGAGTGAGAATCTCCAAACAGACTAGAAATCAAGATGGGAACAAGTGTTCCAGCTTCAGAGATAAAGTGGACTCAGTGCACGGAGAGATTATTTTAGAAAGAAATGCATTTTTTCATGATTTTATTATATTTGTTGCTTTTTATTGATTTGACTGTGTTCACTGTGCAACTTTATTTTATTAATCTGAAATTCTTCTGTTTTATCTGGATTTTACTCTTCGTTGCTTCACCTGAAGTGCCTTTAAATTCCACCTTCTGTGCAGCACTTGGATCAACGAGGTTTTGTTTTTAAATGTGCTGCAGAAAAAACGGACACAAATGACTGGAAATCAAGAAACTCTTGTTTTAGTCATTTTTGTTACACAAATGTGTAAAATAAAAGTTTTATATTGTCATAATCTTTATTCCACTCTCAACAGATGTTTACCACTGGCAGACAAAGCCAATAATGTGTTTTTCTTTGTGTCTGTTAGCAAAATGTCTCATAAACCAGTTTACAGTAACTGATGGATGTTCTTCTACCCATTATCTTATAGAAACACCCTCATCCAAGATGGCTGCCACAGCCAACGAACAGCCATTCATTCAACCTTTATTTATACAGTTTACCTGTTGGTGCTTAGAGGCCAGCACTGTAAATAATAATCTGTTCTTAGTGTTTATGCCTGGTTAAATAAATAAATAAATAAACAACTGACCAACACAGAAATGGCTACAAGCCAGTTTTACTGATGTTGAGCTGTATTCAGGTGTGGTAGTAGCTGAGTGTCATCCCAACACACACACTCTGACCACTAACTGGTTGCACAGGATTAAGTTTTGAAACTTTGCTATTAAACATTATGTTGCACTCTCTGTTAGCCAAATATCAAATGAACAACTAGCCGAGCGCTAATCTAATCATTAGGATACGTCTAAAACTAACTGTTAGGGTCAACCTGGTTCAAGATGGCTGCCTCAGCTAAGTGACCTCTTGTAACCTAATGACATCATTATGCTTCTCATCACTTCCTGTCAAATCTCCATCTTGATGGCAGGTAGCCATTTTGTTTTTAAATTCGCCTCTAGTGCGATGTCATCGTCCGTCAGCAGCCTTCGGTCTGTGTCAACTTATTTTTTATCGCCTGTATTTAATCATCGCTCCATCTAGGCGTAAGAAAGTTTCCTATTTACAACTGTGTTGCCATGTCAAGATGTAAGATGGCTGCCAGTGCCACAATATATGTGTGTGTACTGACTACCCTGTCATCTGAAGAGAAAACAAATGCTGTCTAGATTTTATTTTACTTAAAGGTTTTGTCAGAAGTTTGGGGTGGCCCTTAAGGTTGCAGAAGATTACACTACGGTGGTCGAGGCCACCATCAGCCACCCCCTGGCTCCACCATTGCTCCTAGTCGTGGATAAAATTTCTCCCTCCACTCACAAAGACCCATCGCTCTGCACGGCCTCGGACAAGCAAAAAAAACAAGTGTTATTACATGATCTTATCAGTTATTGTGCATGTTGCTGCTTCCTGGGAATAATAAAACTAGATTTACTCCCTGATGTAAGAATAAACATCATCTGTGAAAGTAAAAGACAAAAATAAAGTTTGGACTCTTAAAACATGACATTTTAAAATAAACTGATGATTATTGTTTCTTATTATTTTTAATTAACCCCTGAAAACATTTCTGGATTATATTTTTCTACTACCTAAAGAATTATAAGCTTTCAGATGTTTATATTAATAATTAACTGTTTGTATTTTCACCTGAGCAAAGGGAAGAAACACCTGTCTGAGAACATCGTTTCCTCGTCTTTAGTTTATTTTACTTTGTTTATCCCCCTGGTAACTATAATTAACACATCCCAGGACCGACTCCATAATTCACCGTTTGGAAACAGACACGCTGAATATTAGAGAAATATTGTTGCACCTTGTTCACGCCTCCGTGTTCAGTTGGAGCTGTGACTTTCAGGAGTTGTTTTGTGTTGCCAGGTGTTGATTGCCATCACGTCTGCATCCCCACAGAACACCTGTCAATCAAACAATAAACATTGTGCGTTTTAGCATTTTTATCATGATAGAATCTACTAAATGAAAGCTTCTATGAAATGGTCTCTGCACAAAATTGCAAAAAGTAAAAATGTAATTAGTGAAAACTTTTTTTTTTTTTTCCTGTGGAACTTTTATTTTGATGGAATTCATTTTCATTCAGAAATGCTGAAACAGACAGGAAACAGCAACTTTTTTATTTATCTTTTTGTATCAAAATGAACTCATTAAAACTGTTTTTTTTTTTCGCCAAACTTTTTTTGTTGTTAAATCTCAAATTTTAGCAGTGATTTGAAAATGAGGTCAGAAAATTGCATTTCTCATTGATTGCTTTTTTATTTTTTGTCTAAAATACTTTATTGCTCACCTTCAAAGGGAAAGGCAGAGTGATATTACTCATGTCTGCGTGTGTGTCTGCAGCTCTATCAGGTTTATAAACAGTCTGAGTCATCCTTTGTTTAAAACTTTAAATGAGAACTTTTTGAATCTCTTTGTTGGCAAAATATCTCTTTAAATACAAGTACATTTTGGATCTATGTCCATCATCTGTAAGGTCTCAAAGGTGCAGGACTTCAAGGACTTGATGTCCACTGTCCAGGAACATGGGAAACGTGGTAAAGAAGTGAAAAAGAGAGTTCAGGCAGGATTGAGTGGATGGAGAAAGGTTTCAGGACTGATTTGTGACAAAAAGGTGTCAGCAAAGGTCAAAGGAAAAGTTTACAAGACAGTGGTGAGACCAGCTATGTTGTATGGTCTGGAGACAGAGACATGGACACAAAGACAGGAGACAAAACTGGAAATGGCAGAAATGAAGATGTTGAGGTTCTTCTTACGAGAGACAAGGATGGAGAAGATTAGGAATGAGATCATCAGAGGTACAGCACAGGTTGAACAACTGGGAGATAAAGTGAGGACAGAGGACAGAGTAAGGACATAAGATGCAGAGGACAGAGTGAGATGGACGAGGATGACTTGCCATGGTGACCCCTGAAGAGGGAAAAGCTGAAAGGAGAGGATAAAGCAAGACTCTAAATCAATTTTAAACTTGTGTGTTTTATTTGTGATGTTAAGGACATTTCATTGAGCATCTTTTTAGAGCACCTAAGTGGTAAGACATGGAGAAATAATATTATTATTACAACACAAAAAAAAAGATAAATAAGGCTCCATAATGACTGTTTTTATGTTTAATCTCAACAGCACAATATTTAATATAAAACAAGTGACTCAAAAACAACAGGTCAGTAGGAACTATTATGAAATAACAATGTCTTGTATACATATTCACTCAAATAAATATCTGGAGTAAGCAACACAGTGGTGCAGTTGGTAGAGCTGTTGCCTCAGCAAGAAGGCGGCCAGATCATATTCTGGCCTGGGGCCATGGGTGGAGTTTGCATGTTCTCCGTGCAGCGTGGATTTTCTCCGGGTTTTTGCTTACAAATGTTGATTTGTAGAAATACTAAGACATTTCACAAATACTGTCAAAAGTTTGCACATCAGTTAGATTATCTGACGTGCTCAGCGCTTTCCTGTTGATAAATGGCCACACAACCTAATGGCATGCCCGAGTAGAGCCGTTTCTTCATTTGATCTAATAGCTGCTTCTCCCTGCTAATTTCATGGCCGTTCCATACCATTAGCGAATTGTCATCTGTTGAAAGTGAGTTAGAAAAACAAGGTCATACCATGCTGCTGACGGAGCACGCTCTCTCTCTCTCACCAACTTCCTGTCCAATGGAGCAAAAGCACACGCTTGCTTCACTCTGGGCCGGAAAACCAGTCAACATCACCATGGAGATGAGAAGGAAGTGGTGGTGTGAAATGTGTCTGCAAGTTTGATAGCTGCAGGAAGATGAGTGAAGGCACGTTTGCAATTGATAAAGCCAAATATAAATAACGGTCTTAAAAATACAGTTCCTGAACGTGGCCTTGAAGATAAAACAACTGAACTTTTTGAAAGTCTTCATGAAAAGTCTATTCATTGTATAATAATAAATTAGTTATCTTACATAAATAAGCAAATGATTTCATCAGTATTGGCAACTTAGTTTTGTATTGGCATTCCTAGTCCGTAATTGTTTGATGCTCACATATTTGTATGTGTGCATGTGATGTCTCAGCTCGTGTGTGAAACACAGCCTTGTTGATTAGGTGACATCTCCTTTCTGAGCACCAAAGGATGCGTCTGTTTTATAACACCAGCGTGACGTAAGTGCCTGTCACATGAGGGTGCCGAAACGTCCTCGGATATGGCATCCGCTGACTCCGTCTCTCTAGTCTTCAAATAGTCTTCTGTTGCTGAAATATGCTAATTCTATACTTTGTCTCTTTGTTTGATCCGTGCACAGTAGATATTTAAAGTGCATGACTGTTCAGTTGGAGCTGGTTTAGTTTCTCCCTTTACAGTAAGAAGCTTACGAGCAGTTCTTAAAATACAGCTGTGCATCTTTTAAATCAAGTTTATTAACTGAGTTATAGGCAAAAATAGATAAAATAGTGGTCAGGCTATTCTGAGCTTTAGTTGACACTGATCTGGACTTCCTTTAGATTTCCTGCTCAGCCTCTCAGATGTTCCAATTTATTATCTTTGCCTTAATTTCCACCATACAGTATTTTTGCCTTAATTACAGCACCCAAAGAGCTGCTTGAAGTGACTTTATAACTTCGTATTGGTGTTTTTGTCAGAGTGCATCATCTTGGTCCTGTGCCTCCTAGTTTCAGTTCACTCTACACTCACAAGCTGGGCATAAACACACAAACATACACAACTATGCACACATTTGTTTGAGAACACGTATAGCTTTTCCTCCATAGCACACCTAAGACAAAAATACAGTAAAATGTTCTACAAATTAGCTAGTGTTTTCTAAACTATACATTTATGAAGTCTAAACTCTAACTTATTCACTGCTTTGACATTTGATGTCCTGCGTGAAAGAACAGAAAAAATTAGATATTTTTTCTTCAGTAAAGTGACCGTTCTGTTAGACAACATTCTCATTCGCAGGCAAAACTGATCCATATCCAGAGACTTTCAAAAGTTTCATCCGACTTGAAGTATAGGTGTGTGGATTGATCCCAATATTGATATTATCAATACCAATACCTTGCAGGTATATATTTAAACACACGTGCTAACGTGTAGCATCCATATTTACTTCCTTAAACACAGCGTGCTGCATGTGACATCACATCTTCACCAGCGGTTCACATTTTATTTATAAACTAAATGAACGCCTATGAAAATTAGACCTGCAATGGAAACATACCGTAATTTACCTTCTTTTCTGTCGTCTTTGGGAGTTTGCACCTTTTTCCAGTAGTTATTAGGCATAAGAATGGGGACATCCTGGACAGATTGCTGGTCCATCACAGGGCCACAATGAGACAAACGAGACAACCATAAAAGCTTTCTCTCATGTTGGTGTTTATAAATAAATAATACACCTACACCATTTTATTTTATTTATTTTTTAATTTAAAAAAAAAAACTTTGGGGGGGGGGGGGGGGAGATATTACAAACATGATCATTCCAACTAATCTACACCCAGAGAGATTACAATCTTCTAGATTACTAATAATCTACACTCAGTGCTGATGTTGCCAAATTTACCAGGGGTTTAAGAAATCATGCTTTGTTTTAGTTACACTTACTGTATTGTTATTTTAAGTTTTACATTGCTTTAGTTTACGCACCTCTTGCCAGTTTTAATTGTGTTGGATTGCTAAATGAGTTTGATCAAGTTTGACAGATGACAATTACTGCTGTAATCAGATTGCAGCTTCTTAACAAAGACGAGCGATGTGGAACAAAAGTAGGTTCTTGAGAAAACATGACAGCTGAAGGAAAAATAATCTGACAAACTGTTGCCTGCGACTCTTTGTTTGCAAACATGGGAATATCTTTTGTTCTGGTTTTATCATGTGTAAAGAATAGTCAAAACACTGGCACAGCTTTAGAGAACTAGGTTATCTAATCACCACGGAAAATAAACTTCAGTGCCTGATTTTTGTGTTTTGTTTCCAACAGTCCTGGTGAATAAATTATGCTACCCAACCCTAACAAGATGTTTGTTTTTTTTTTTTACAAATGCCACACTTCTGCAGCCACTCCATCTCTGAGGAAAAATGAGCAAAATAGCATGACCATAAATAAAATGCAGGATTGACTCACTAATTACCAAAATGTTAAGTTGACAAATAAATAAATGGGGAAAAAAAAACTATTACATAAATACAAAAAGGCAAATATGTTCTAAATTAGTCAGATACCATGTCTTTCATTGGGACTCACAGGTTGGATTGTGTAATTGTTAAAGCTCAGGCATTCGTTAAGAATGCACACTTGTCATTTATAATAGCCAATAATAGTTTACAAAATTGGAGCATATTCAGTGCCAGTGACAATAAAATGCTTGGTGAGATGCAAGGTTATTAATAGAGCATAAATAGAGCAACCTGCCAACATCGCTGCCTGCAGGCATCAACAAATAAACATGCACAGAGACGAGCACACACACATCATATGTTTATCAAGCTGTGCCTGCTGTCATAACAAATGTCAAGTCTACGTAAGGCAACGCTGTGGAACATGGTCAGTTCTCAGTGGAGATTGCTGCACTGTACTGAATGTGCTTGAAGCAGTTCGGTATAATTAATGTGTAAGGATTGAGGTTCCCTGCGGTGTTTTATTCTGTTGAGTCACTACAGAGAAACATGCCGTCACAATTATTGCATCTAAAATCTCACATCTTGTCTAAACATGGTCTTATTTGGAACATGACTGAGCCAAATTATATTTTAGAAATGCACATTTTGCAGGTTTTTCCTCTTCGATGTTTCCTAACAGCCATAATGTTTCCAGTTCTGCGTGCTTTGCTTAGTCTTTATTCTGGTTAAGAAAAATAATTGTATATTAAAATGGAAGAGAGGATAAATATGACTGCAGCATACTTAGATCCTGGGAGCCTGTTCAGCAACTTTCAAAAACGTTTGAAATCACATTGAAACATTTGTGCAAAGGCCTGACAAGACATGCTACTAAGGAGGTTTACCAAATGGAAAAAACTGTATAAAAACTGGCCTAAACTGTTCAGATCAGTTCTCCATGCTTTTGTACTGCAGTTAGTTCCTGTAACTGCTTTTGTTATAGGGAACCTTTTCCTAGTTTAACAGGAACCCATGTTGGATGGAAAGGACCAATAAGTGGTGCAGTTTCTTTTGGCATTCAGATTAATTTTTTTCCACTGATTGTTATTAAAACTCAGATCATCGTGTCTTGTCCGAACCGAAACAGATTATTAAACAGTGTTATTATTAAGTGGCAATACTTAAAGAAAATGTACCTTATGCTGTATATTTTATCACCATTGTGTCTATCCATTATTATCAGTATGTAAACTTGCAGGGTATAGTTGAATATTATTTAATTAGTACTTAATTTCACTGGGAAGAAAGCTGCTAAATGTACTTACCCGTCTGCTTTGTCCGAGCAACAGTGTGCTCGTTTCTCCACCTCTGTGGAATAAACTACAATCTGTTGCAGATGTTTTAGCCTCTTGGTTGTCCCTCTTGCCATTTTAAGCTCATGTTCTAAAAACATGTCTTCTTCCCAACTTTGCTGTAATCATAACACCCTTGACACACAACAAATTTGTGGTTCCAACTAGGCGTACTCTGTTTTGATGGCTGCCATGCGTACAAGTAATGTGGCTTTACTGGCTGTAGGCCGATGTCTAGCAGTTCTTTTGATTCCTCTGAGCTAAAGCTTTAACCCTCACGGAGCTCAAATAGAACAGTTTGGTCCAAAAACACCAAACCTTAAAGCCATAGTGCACCCCTCTTTTTCAGCCTACAGCACCTATGAACAATTTACACATGATGTCATTGTTTTTATTACCAAGTATTTTGTGCAGATTAAAAAAGGACGGAACTTTAGACTCATAGGTTAACTAACTTTGGAACTTCTTGGTTTGGTTAAAAATATAAAATACTCTTGTGTTTATTCATTCATTTTTAAGATATAATTGCTTTTATAATGTCCTGCACCATGCAAATCATCCTCAACTATCAAGAAATGGCTGCTGTAGAAGTTGACAGTAATAAAGTCAGCAGGAGTTTTGAGCATTTATATGAATTGAGGACGACGGTTGGACCAGAACCAGGTCGCTCTGAGTTGTTGCTAACTTTTCAGTTGTAATAAAAAAATGTTGTCATGTGAATAAGTGCAAAAAAAACGACCTGTGCACTGGCCAGTAAAGAAAGTAACCTTAACGAGCTCTGCAATAAAGTGTCATAAAAAGTTGAAGCTTGCAGCTTGTATAGATTTTATCATTCCTGCATTGGCAAATTGTAATTGTCTCGTCAAAATATGTAGCAGGAAAACTGATTTGGTCAAAGTGTATTTTAATGGAGGCGTGTTGAGCTTAAACCAGTTGCAGTGTGGTCTAGATGTATAATTTTTGGGTGGGGTTGTCCAACATTTTACATTTTATTTTCATGTTAATCAGCCAATATGAGACAGGTTGATTTGACTGTTCTTTCATATTTTAAAAATACTGTATATCCTGTTTTCTTTTTCCTCTGTGCAGATAAATGAGTTAAGCCATGTTCAGATTCCCATCATGCTTATGCCAGATGACTTTAAAGCCTATTCTAAGATTAAAGTGGACAACCACCTCTTCAACAAGTAAGGCCTTTTCATAAATCTTTGTTCTGAGAAGATCTGAGCTTTACGCCTAAAATGTTACAGATTCGAGACTTAAATAATAATAACCTGTGTACTTTGTTTTCCCTGAATTATTGTTTTAACACAGAGAGAACATTCCTAGCCATTTCAAGTTTAAAGAGTACTGCCCTCTCGTGTTTCGAAACCTCAGAGAGAGGTTTGGCATTGATGATCAGGATTTCTCGGTATGAACAGTTTCTGTGCTTTTCCACAAACCATCTACTGTTTCTTGTCATCTGAAAAAATCTTAACCGTAGCAAATTAGTGTTATACACACAGTTGTATAGTTTTACAGGCACAGGATAATATTTCTGAATCTGATATTGCTCAGCCACTATTGGCTTGTGATTCTTAAGCCCTGTGCAAGCATATTGAATTGGATGACTCTTCTAAAATATCTGACTTGGCCTCATTTTGATCCAAGTGTTATTTCTTGATATATGTTCCTTCTCTTTCTTAGTAATCCCCCAGTTCTCAGTGCAGTGATTTGGCAGCATTTGGAGGTCACTGTGCTCCAGTGCAGCTGTCTGTCTTACATGTTTACTTTGGAGTTCACTTGGTTGCAGTGAATGGGTTGTTGGAGTTGTTAGGATTTGTCACAAAGAGCTAGTCCCAACCACAAAAAAAGGCTCCCCAAACCTAAAAATAACTATAAACCATTGTTTTATGGTTTACCAGTGCTGCCCAATCCTAGTTGGCCGCTGTCCTGCATGCTTTAGTTGTTTTCCTGCTTTTCAATGTCTTCAAGTTCTGCAGAAGTCTCTTACTCAGTCAGGTGTGTCAAAGCAGAGAAACAGCTGAAACATGCAGGACATTGAGGACCAGGATTGGACACCACTCTTTTAAATGCCAAAAGTTCAGGAGCGTAAAAGGAGCTGATGATGGGTCAAGAGTTCTTGGAGAATGAGGCGTTAAGCTGGAAGATGTTGGATTATGTTTGAGCTCCAGAGTCTGGCAGCAGCTTTGTTTGGAGCTTTAGACGGTCAGCGAGCGCAGGGTCAGAGCTCATGTTTGGACTGAAACTGATGATGCAGCTGATTTAACACCTAGAAACTGAAAATATCTATATCAATCTAAATTCTGATGGTTTTTACTTTTACTTTTTGTTCCCTTTGCTGCGCAGAACTCTCTGACACGCAGCGCCCCCTTGAACAGTGAAGCCCAGGGCCGCAGCGGGGCCCGCTTCCATACCTCCTACGACAAGCGCTACGTCATCAAGACCATCAGCAGTGAGGATGTGGCCGAGATGCACAACATCTTAAAGAAATACCATCAGGTTAGAACCAAAAAAAGCATTTCTATAGAAAAATGCAAGCTTTAACTCTCTTCTAGGATTCTTTCTCTGACTCTCTGAATTAGCATCTACAAATTTAAAATTCTGAATATTTTCACCAGTTTACAACTTGCACAGATATCTTCAGCTTTGTGCCTCATTTTATTAAAAGGGCCAATAGACATTAAATGTTGTCCTGGTACAGATTTCCCTGGAGTGAAGAGAGAGCCCATTGGACTTTCCTGTCCGTTTATCACTTCAAAGTTGATCACTGAGCAAAGCCCACAAAGGGATCGTGTTGCGTGTTCTTTTACCCACTTGTGCATGCTGCAGGCACCCTTTGGGACTATGAGAGCCATAAACTTGTACCCCTCACTCTCTTTTTGGTAGTTTATTGTGGAGTGCCATGGCAACACGCTGCTGCCTCAGTTTCTGGGGATGTACCGGCTCACTGTGGATGGAGACGAGACCTACATGATTGTTACACGTAACGTCTTCTCCCACCGCCTTTCTGTCTACAAAAAATACGACCTCAAGGTAGGAGGGGAACGAACCGAGAACAGTGATGACCACAATATAAGATTTTTTTTTTCAGTTGCTGCAAAAAATGTTTATCAAACTTTTTATTACTTTTTTCTAGGGATGCACAATATTGGTTTTTTTGGCCGATATGTCGATATATTAAAACTTATTTGGCCGATAACCGATAACAATACTGATATTTTTCCCCTTCGACCTACTTAAAGAGACTACAGGGCTTTCTCTGCTGTGGAACTAAAATACTACCGGTACATTATTCTGCATGATCTTTGTCAGTTTGACCTGCTACCAAATGCAAATGCCAAAAAGGGGCTGAAAATGATGTAACACTTCAACTTGGATTATGTTTAACGTCAAATTTATTTATGACATTTACTCTCTCTAACACAATGACGATACTCGAACAGTGCAAATTTGTACATTTTCACAAATCTACACTTAACCTGTTCACAAGCGACATGTGAAAAGCACATAAGTAGTAGTGCATTAATAGATATATTTGACAGTTTCTTAAATTAAAAATTAATTTAAAACAGAAACCTTTTACATCAGTGAGTTTTTTTTTTTTTTTTGATGGAATGTCCGATATTTAACTTTATCTCTAATATCAGCCGATACATGTCGATAGTATTGTGCATCCCTTCTTTCTCCCTGTCAAACTTCCATGCTGTAGGTTTTTATCCATTTGGTAATTATTGGTTAGATAATAACTCTTGAATCTCTTTTATTCTTGTAGGGTTCTACTGTGGCAAGAGAAGCCAGCGACAAGGAGAAGGTACAGTCACCTTCCATGTGCTGGATTCCACTATTATTTATACTCGTTTTTACATCTTCACAGGATCTAACAACCTTTCTAATATTCTTGAAACAGAAAATGTAGTTTTTTTTTAGGCAAATACTGATTTTCTGCATTCAGAAAGACCATTCTGCTTTGCAGGCAAACATTTTGTGGTTCAGGAACGTCACATTTTCTTGGCACTTGCACCTCATTAATGTCCTAATATGGGTTTTTTTTTTTTTTTTTTTTTTAGTTTAATGCAAGATGCAAAACACAATTTAGAATTCATTTCATTATCATTGTACACATACACCATTTGTTTTAATGTGAATAAAATGTGCCATCAACAGGTCAGTTAGTTAGAACACGAGCGAGAGAACAACCTGTTTACAAAACCAGACACGGCTTCACTCAGTTTCCCGCCCACTGTCATCACCCAAACAGACTAGTCCAGTTGGAGCGTAGCGTTTCTCTTTGGGTGGAAATGACAGTAGCAAATGTCCATTTTCTTCAGTTAGAACCCACCTCATCCCTTCACCCCCCCCCCGCCCCCCCTTTGTAGCCACTGCATGCTCTTTGTGCCTCTAATTTGCTTCATTCCCTCTAACCTTGCTTCTGTAGTTCCCCTGCTTGCTGTCTGTGTGAGCGTCTGAGAGTTGTGTGTGTTTGGCTGCGTTTGTGTTGAAGTTTTACCCAGATGTTGTGTTTATGGAGCTTTTGTATGATCGCTGATTTGATTGTATGCGTTTACATTGTGTGGTAATATGAGCGAGAGTTTGTGTTCCTGATGGCAAAAGAAAACGGGTTCTGCTTTTAGTTTATGATGAGCTGATTGTCCTGATAAAAAATGTCTTGTTTCTTCATAACTTAGAACTGGCAGTTGGAAGGTTGTTGATATGAACCCTGAACTTTGTGACTTTGGGGTAAAGATCTTACTAAGTGGTGGTTTACATACTTTAACCATGATGGGACTGTGACACGTTTAGTCTTGAGTGGTTCAAACTTTCATCCATATTTTTACCTGAGCTGAGCTGATGGGCACCAGTCAGTGAGGCCCAGACAACTTCAGGGAACCTCCAAACTACATTTAGCCCCCTGCACATGGAGGAATAGAAAACACAAGAGGTGGAAAAGAAAGCAGCTGAGGAATTAACACACATCTGACCCAGCTGTTTACAAAACGCCACTTACTGTATGATGGAGATCAAGAACCAACTTTTATGCCTGATGATGTGACATATTAAAGACCTAGCGCCCCCCAGAGGAATGCACATCACCTACAGCCAGAGTTTGAAACTCTGAATCATCTTGTGATGACAAAGAACTGAATGATGGCCGTTAAAACTGACAGTCGGAGACATTGCGGTCATTTGGCTGTTGCAGCCATCTTGACTCCGGTCGATTCCAAAAGTTACTCAGTTGTAGAAGAACGTCCAAATGATGTTTCAAATTATCCAGTTGTTCATGAGATATTTAGCTAACATTCAGACAGGGTTGATGCCAACTAGTGACGTCAAACTTTTAGCTGTAGTGCTCAGAGCGTGTGCTGGGTGGGACTCAGCTACTACCACACCTATTTTTACAGTTTATCTGTTTTAACATGTGCTCTAGAAATAAAATTGACTTGACTTGACTATTTTTAGCTCAGTGTCTGTAAAACTGGCTGAGTTTTAGCTGTTGATGTGTTGTAGGTGGTTTGCTGTGGCGGCCATCTTGAATTTGCTTGACTATAAAACTATCACCTGTAGAGGTGAATAGTGTGATTATTCCATTTTCTTTCAAATCCATCCTGTAGTTCATGAGATATTTTGCTAACTCTACAGACAAACCAACATGAGTGAACATGATCGGCCTTTTACTTTTGGTGGTGGACAAATAGACAAAGGACACGACCAGGGACTTTAGAGTAAAATAGAATTATGCTGTTTTCAGAAACATGTAGCTCATAAGAATCAGGAAGTAACTGACAAAAGTGAAGCTGCTAATTCTTCTGCGAATCAACTTCCTCGCTGAATGGAAACTACGACGTGCGATCAGACACGTGCACGCTCGGCTGACAGTATATTTTAGAAACTGTGACACCAGATCTGACAACGGGAGCTCAGTTTCCCCAAACAAACCTCCTTTTTCTAGAAAGTCTCTGAAAAACATTTACATCCAGCTGCACATTATTAGGAAATCATGCACGTTACAATTGAATATTTGAATATCCGTTACGATAAAGTAACATTTTCCTCACGCCTCTTGTCTTCCTCTGCCGTCACAACGCTCCATGGGCTTCAGCATCTCAGCTACTATTATTTTATACCACGTACAGTAGTTGACCTCCATTTTGTGTCTGCAATTTATTGCAATACTTTGGAATATTGATATTGCAATGATGATAATTACTGAACATATTGTGCTGGCATAGAAGTATAAAAATATGTTTTAGCTGACTTTGGGTCATGAATGAACATGCTTCCATCATATCACACATGTGTATTAAAGGCCTGTGTGTGAGACACAGCAGTGGGTCAGTCTTTGTGTGGTTTATTTAAACGTTACATTGTGTTTGTTCAGGAACAGCTACGCACAAACAACAAGCACGGCAGGGTCCCCACTAAACTGCATGGCCTTCTTCCTCTCATGCATGTATCTGCATGGTACCAGATCTTTTTTCTGCATCCCTTTACGACGCAGCGCGCACATTCCGATGTGTAAAACCCCCCAGCGTCATTCTTCTGCACGTTCTCAACATGCTCCTCTGCTCATCCGAAGTGTGACGTTTCTTTTCAGAAGAGAAGTTTGTGGATTCTTTTAGCTGCCGCCTCAGGTTTTGGTCATCAAACAGCAGCACGTTTTCTGTGAAGCTCTAGCCAATAAACGATTGTAGCGTGATCTAAAGCACGACGAGCTGGACTTTGATAGGTCTGACCTTGATCTGGAACTTTTAAAGGACGTGTTGAATTATTGCAGGAAACTGTTTTTAATTTTTAGGCGTCACCAGCTTTGTTTCGTTACATGTCTGTCCTCTCTGCAGCACCAGCTGGTGTCTGTTGAGGACTCTTGGTTTATTTATAGCAGTAAGAATGAACGTTGGCTGCCTCTGTATATTCTTCTCCCTTTGAGCAGAAATTTTAAGCCCTTAGACGTTGTGCCCCACCTCTTCAGATGTTTAGCAGATATAGATCGCTGTTGCCTTGTTCTGCTGAGTCCTTCCTCTTTGCAGAAGTGTTGCCAGGTTGCTTTCTTTCTCTGTTAATTTACAGAAACAAAAAGATTGTAACAATGAAATAGAGTAAAAAAACACCAACACTCTGTGTTTACATGATAAATCAAGGTGTTTGACCCAGACATGATGGAGACGTATCAAACTTCAGGGCTGCGTTCCGACCTGTCGCCCTTTTCAACCCTTCACCAGTTTACCAACAACCATGATGCTCTGTTGCTTTTTAAACACTTTGCCTTTGCCTCCAACTTCCTTTCTCTTTCCTCTCTTCTCTCCTCTCCTCCATCCCTCACTCCCCACTTTTTTCTAGCAGCCACCCCCACCAGAGGATGTGCCCCCGCGGCCCAAATCTGGTAACGTTCAGCAAAGGCTGCAAACACTGCGGATTGCCACGCGCTTTTACTGCGCCATGAAACACGTAAGAGATGTAAGAGAACCAGGGCTCATCTCAGGCATGATTTATTAAACCGATCTTATTTTATTGTCATTTATTTATTGATTTCACACATTTTCAAGTCACGTTTTTTACTCTGTTTCTTTAACAGACACATTTTTGTTTCTGTCCTTCATTCCATGGCACCTACAATAATTATTAAGAAAAATGTTTGGATTTTTTTATCAGAGGGAACTTTTCTTTGCATTGCTGGGGTGTTTACTACCACTACCAATCTGTGACCTGCTGAGAGATGACCACAAAAATCAATTTTACACAGATAAAACTAGGCCTGTCACGATAAGTTTTACTGGGCGATTAATTGTCTCAGAAATTATTGCGATAAACGATAATATTGTTTGCAATTTTACAATAATTACTAATTATTGTCAAATTTAAGAAGAAATGTTGGTTAATTTTTGTGTGTAGTCTTTTCTTGACTACCAGATGGCAGTACAAGACTGTTTGAACCAAAGGATGGATAGTGAGGGAGCAAGCAGCGTGTCTCTAAGAAAAATGGGAGAGAGGCCCCTTGACGTGACATGGGCTGTCTCTCTTTGGTTCTCAAAATGGCGGATGCTCTGTGTGGTTTGAGCTCTTTAGCATTTTTCACACAAAGCTTTAAAAAAATCAGTAAACAAGTTTTCAGCTTCTTTTTGCAGAGAAAAACAACTTTTTAGACAAAGGCACAAGTTTCAACTGTGAATTTTGGATCTTCCACAAGATGGAGGTTTTTTCCCTTAGATCATTCTTTTAACTTAGTGCGTAGCTTAGCTGTTTTTAATGATCTATAAACACAATTTGAAATTGTTTAAACGGATGTTAAAGAGAAAGGGAGGGGTCAGTGAAGATCACTGGAGTTGAGCTTTTTGTCATCCAGTGTCTTCAGTAGAGAAACACAAAGAAATGATGAAGCCGATAAATGAAAATGAGGCTGATAATTTTCATTCATCATGCCATTAATTGATTTATTGTTTATCGCGACAGGCCTAGATAACAGTAACCAGCCTCCAACTATTAACTATAAGTGTTAAAACGCTACAAATGGTTTAGAGTCGTCTCATCCAGCGAGTCTTTGTTGGGGTCTATTAGTGTTTCCTTCACAACATTTGTAGTAAAACATGTTTGCGTTTAGCAGGAAGCTTTTTCTTTCTTTAAAAAAACTGTAGTGGCTTCTTAACAGCTGCTCCCAGTGCAGTCGCTGGTTTTATTGTTATTAACTAAAAGGACAGAAACTAAATAAAATGTTATTGAAAATCATCTGTGTTCTCCATTTTTGTTTCGTTTGCTTGTAAACTTGAAAGGTATCGGAGAGTCAGAGGCTTAATTTTACCGTCGGAGCAGAAACTATCAGTTCCAGTCTGACTTTTGGAGTTCAGTTCACTCAGGAGTCGCTGCTTTTATTTCACATTTTAAGCCTCGTAGTGTTCCAGTCAAACTTATACATCCCATAATTGTTGCAAACTGGAGGTCAGTGTCTGTATATCTGTGCTCGAGTGTCCTCGTTTGTGTAATGGGACCATTTGTGTAAAGTGAGTGTGTATGAGTGTGTGTCCTGTCTGAGCTCAGTCAGAGTTGTGTTGCTGCTTCTCTCCTGCTGCCATAGAAACATTGTAGTAGCTAAACTGCAGCTGTTGCCCCGTTACCTCATTTCCTGCTCTTTTTCTTTCCTCGGTGACTTTTAGAGCTCAGCTCCCATCCCTCCCTGCCTTACGCCTCCTCCCCTTGCAGGCTGCAGGCCGACCTGCAGCAGCATCGTTGAGACGAATCTGACTCCATTTAAATCGGAAACTCCTGTTGTTTCGGCTGATTGTTGGGAGTTCTGTTCAAAAACATGCACAAAATGAATTTTGCATCAACTGATTTAGTGTTTTTGACTCAGGCAGACCAACATCAAGCTCCTGGTGCTTAAAGCTGCTTCAAGCAGTCGACACAGTGTTTGGGTCAGAGCTGATGTGCGGTTTGCCAGAAGCAACAGGAGAAATAAGAATGTTTAATATGTGCAAACTGTTGCTTCAGTGGTTCTTAGATTCAGACAGGCTTATCTAAAAAATCCACAGCATTTCAACAAACAGGATTTCCAGGATTCACACCCACGTTGTTGACTCACTTCTGAGATTAGAGTAAATTAATCCATTGTGTCTTTTGAAACAGCCCTTGTTTGTTTGTGTTGAGCAAAACAACATTAAAGTTGTGTAAAAGTTTCTGAAGATAAAGTAAAAAAATATATTTTAGTCTTGATATCTACAGTTCTCGACTATTTTGATATTTTGTCTTGTAACTAGCCTTTTCAGTATTTTCTTATTTACCAAAGAAAATGTTTGTTTTGCGTCGTCTTGTGTTTGCTGTGTAAAACACTGAGGTCTGTTAGGGCTGTTTTTCTTTTTGTTGCTAATCTCTCGTACCGATGAACAGGCCAAGGAGCTGCCCACCTACAAGGACAATGACTTCATCAATGATGGGCAGAAGATTTACATCGATGGGGAGAACAAGAAAATGTTTTTGGAGAAGCTTAGGAAAGACGTGGAGGTATGCGCTCGATATGTTGACTTCTCACTCATCTCTAGGACTGTTATCTTTGGAATCGTGCTATAAATCATCTTGATTATCGACAGCATTTGTCTTCAAAGCACCTCAGCATCTCAACCCCCCCAAACCATGCTTGTTCTCTCATCTTCCTGCCTTCAGTTCCTGGCCCAGCTGAAGCTCATGGATTACAGTCTGCTGGTGGGGATCCACGACGTGGAGCGAGCTGAGCAGGAGGACGTGGAGAGCGAGGACAACGAGGCAGAGGAGGAGGGCGAGAGTGACGGAGGGGGTATTGGGACACCCCCAGACAGTCCCAGCAACACCCTGGACAGCACCAAGCCCCTCTCACCTGGAGAGTTTGATCCTACCATCGACGTCTACGCCATCAAAAGCAACGATGGTGAGTTTTAAAACACTAACAGACCCGAGAGCTCCCCCTAGTGGCCACAGGTACTGTCAGTAAAGATTCTCACTTTGGGCTCGTTGGTTTCAAACTGCAGGCGCTCCGAGGAAGGAGGTGTACTTCATGGCTGTTATAGACATCCTGCAGCATTATGACGCCAAGAAGAAAGCTGCGCACGCCGCCAAAACTGTCAAACACGGGGTATGTCAGACATTTAACCTGTTTATTAAACAAGCTGGTTTGAATGTTTGTATTTTTGGAGATGAACTAAACAGGGATCGTACGTAAACCTTAATGTTTTGGTGCAACATGTAAGTAGGTAGGAGTTAAACTGTGTAGAACAGTTAGTTGTTTTTATTTTTATTGTTTGTTCTTGTTTTTTGTTTGTCCGAAACGGCTCAGAGTGATGCATCCTGGCAAGCGGAGGGAGCAATTTTATCCACCACCAGGTGCATTGGAGGAGCCAGGGGGTGGCCAGTGGTGGCCTAGGCCACCTTAGATGAATCTTCAGCCACACCAGCCATCATTAGAGGAATATATACTTTTAAGCAAAATATAAAAACTAGAAACAGTTTCTCAAATGACTGAGGTGACCGGTTTAGATTTAAAGATGGAGGTGGCCACAGATTCACTTACAGCTAATAGCAGAATTTATTTTTTATTTTATTTAGTGAATTAGTGTTTTCACTAACTTTGGAAACTGTTAGTGGAATTATCTTCCACACAATTAGGTTTTGCCAACATTACGTCCACTAACAAAATTCACAAGCTTGTTCCTGTGTGTTGTGGAGGTGTCTCGAAGAGTCCGTTAGACGACTCAAGGTCTCTCTTGTAAACGAGTCCCCGAGGCTCAATGGGATGAACCTGTAGAAATAAAGGTTGAATGCATGAATGTTGTAATGCATGATCTGATTTACACTGTTGTCATGCTGTAACGGTGTTTTGACAAGGATCTCTCACTGGTACTTGATTTAGGAAACATCTAAATGAACACTCATCTGATTCTTTTATTATCTTGACTTTCTTCTGAAATGATTTAGAGAAGTTTATTTAAGCTGCAGAAATGGGCTTTGAAACAAACAAAGTGATTTCGTGTTGAGTTTAGTCTTTAATTAAAGCAAACTTAACCAAGGATGTTAGTGAGATTCTGATCACATGGAAATTTTACTTTTAATAAACGTATTAAAGTTAATTTAGGTTTTTTTATGCTTCAGCACCACCATTAAAAACCTTCTATTTCTTCACTTGTTTTTCTCAATAAATGTTCTCCTTAATTCCTTAAAATCCTCTTCTTTGATCAAATTAAATTATTTTTATCAAATTAAATTCAGAGTGACAGAAAAGCAGCTTGCACCCAACATTCCAGCAGATTACTTTTGTCAGCACAGAATCTTCTGCAGGTATTTATTTGTCAAATGCCGCTGCCTTTATGTTTGACTTTATTGTTCACATTTTCTGTTCTTGCTGTGTTCTGTCTTTAAAAGTGACCCCCCCCCCCCCCTAGAAAAACTACCAATCATTGGGCCACGTAGTCAGCTCTGCTTTCATTTTCATCTCAGATGTTTTTCTGCTTTTTAAAACAATTTTAATCAGCTGATTGCCAAATACAGTAACTTTTTTTTTTTTTTAATTAAGGAGTTATTAAAAAATAAGAACAATTCTTTGTTTTCATGATGGAGATGACCTTCAGCTACTACCACACCTAATTTGAGCTCATCATCTGTAAAAAGTACAATTTTAGCCATTTTAAGGGTTAACATTTATGGCAAGTTTAATTAAAATCCATCCAGTGGTTTAATATATTTACGTAACGGCCTACAGACCTGTAACTACATTATCGCCCACATTCATTCAACCTTTATTTATTTATGTTAGTCCCATTGAGCATCCGTGGCTCATTTACAAGAGAGGCCTGAAAATCATGCACTAAACATTAATTATGCTCTCAGTTTTTATGACGAGTCATAGAAGCAAAGAAAACAAAAGAAAGCCGAAGTTTAGCTCCTGTTGAACACCGTTTATTTTCTCTGCTCTTTTTTTAAAAGTAAGCCCAGTGAAGAGTTGTTTTCGTCCCCAGCTTGGTAACAAACGACAAAAAGCCTCTGGAGGAGAAACGTCTCGAGCCTCACGTGTTGTTTGTGTTCTCCTCCGCAGGCCGGAGCCGAGATCTCCACGGTGAACCCGGAGCAATACTCCAAGAGATTTTATGACTTCATCACCACCATCCTGTCGTAGCCTCCAGGAGCAGCGAGGGCACAGCGGGGGGGTGGGGGGGGCAAGAGGGAAACTCATCCAGAGGCTGAGTTATTGTCCTTCACCCGCCTCCTTTATTTATTACGTTTTCTTGCTTCTCTGTCAGCGGAGCGCCACACTGCAGCTAAACGTTCGTTTACATTAAACCTCCGTTCAGTTCAGTTCATGTGTTTTTTGAGGAGGTTGTTAAAAGCACGTGTCCAAGTCATTACATTTTCATACGAGTTGCTCGTGTTTAATGTTTTTTTTTATGTAGGCTTGTGGCTTTTTTTTTTTTTAATCGCTTCTTAACGCGACATCCAGCACCTGCATGTTTTATTCCGATGTTTGTCGTTTTCCTCGTGATGTTTTAGGAGGTTGGGGAGGGTTGGGTTTGTTTTCAACGATGAGGCCGTTTTACAGGACGGTGCATTTCCGAGGAACAGAGAAACGCTCGTGGACAAACAGGAACCAGTCTTCCAGTCGGCCAGTAAACCCACTCCTTAAAGGACTTGGCCAAACAACTCGTCCTCCTCCGTCTGTTTACACCTCACTGCGTCCGTCTGACTCTGGACCGTCCCTGAGGCGAGGCGGACCCGAGCGCACGGCTTCTTTACTTTGAAAATGTGTAGAAGCCTCCGGTGGCCGCTTTAAGAGCGAGTCACAGAAAAAGCATGGGCTTTCTGTTGCCAGCAGCACCTTATGAGTCAAACCCAGACTGTTGCACTTTTGTTGTTGGGAGCCTGTTACAGAAGAAGCTCGACCCGACGAGCCCGCTCCTACATCCCGTCTTCCCCACGACGTTCATGCTTTTGAAGAATTTATTTTAAAATTTGACGAGGGCGCTCCGTTTGCGATCGCCCTTTTCTTTTTTTTAGAAGCGCTTTTGTTCAGAAGCAGGCGTTCAGGGCGTAAAGAAGGACGTTTACCTCCGACATCGTACCAGCGCACACCCCGCGGCGGCCGAGCGTGTGTGTCAGTGTTCACAAGTTGTAAACGGAGGAGGAGGGGGGCGTTTTGTTGCTTGATTAACACCAAAAGCATCATTTCTCCAACCTGTTTGTGACTCTGATGTTCACCCGCGTTAACGTTTGATATTTTTTATTATCTGTTTTGAATTTGGTGATTTTTATTGTCTTGCTATTTTTTTATTTTATTTTTTTATTTTGTATATTTTGCACAAGAGGAAAGGAACCAAATGTTACGAATACGACCCCAATTAGTCGATACGGTCTTAACAAGGGAAATGCAATATTCTTGTGTGTAAGTGAGAAAAGTAGTTTGTGTGTGCGCGCTCGCGTGTGTGTGACGTCTTGCATCACCATTAAAAACAGGTCCACTCGTCCTTTTTGACTCTTCTAACTCATCCAAAAAAGCTTCCATCGCTACGTTTCTTTCTACGTCATAAATAATATTCACATTTATATTTTTACATTGGATTTTAGTCTGAAAATATAGTGGTATGTAAAATAAAATTTAAAAAAAAAGGAGGAGCCGTTCTTTGGAACGAGTGATGGTGCTGTGGTAATGAAGAATGGTGTTCTTACAAGTTCTAGTTGTATATTAAAAACTGTAAAGAATAAAAAAGAATGCATGTGACAGAGTTTCCCTCCCCTTATTTCTGTCGTCCACTTTAACCACGTCTGTGACTCGTTCAGTGTTAAATAGTCCCCGCCGTGCTTTAAAACGCCCGTTTCTTTTTCTTTGTATACACTGTGCAAGATGTGTGCCTTTATACTCCAAATTATTTAATTTTATATTTTGTAATTTTTTTTTTTTTTTTTTCAAGAAAAAACTAAATGGTTATTTTAATAATACTTTGTGGTATTTTTTTGTTTCCCCGCTCTATATTTACATTTGTAAGCTCCAAAAACGAACCCATTCCTGTGGTGTATGTTGTTTCTTTTTAAAGAAGGTGGATTTTCCTTTTTGTGTGCACGTGTGTCACGTCAGCAGCCAGTTCTTCCCTGTCAGTGGTGAGTCGTTTGATTCTCTTTAATGGT
>JARVLU010000600.1:26709521-26725187 GCA_031762415.1 Simpsonichthys santanae
ATGTGCTCTTAATGTCCTGAGTACCGGTATGTGTTTGGCAGTGATGTTCTCGTTCTGGTCTGTGATTATCAGCTCTGATAACACACTCCTGCTGCTGCACCTGGACATTTTTTGTGACCACCCCACCATCAGCACCACCCCGACCAGTCAACCTGCCAAAAGCATCTCCTCAGCACCTCACCACCCCCCTGAGCTAAAGAACATGGTGTTTAGTAAAAACAGTGTCTTTGTTTAAAATATATTTGTTCTTCTTCTGTGGTGAAATGCAGCGAGCTGTGCAGCGCTCGTACGTAACTCCAAAAACAAAAGACCCAGCATCGCCTGCAGCCGCCCGACAGACTTCTTGAAAAACTATCAGGAGAACTTCCAGATCGCTTTAAGTCGACTGAATGTGTTAAACCGTCGTGCACAAAATCAAATGTACACCTGCAGGGCATGCTTTGGTCTTTCAACAGGTGCTTTTTCACCTGGTTTGAAACGTGTGTGTGTGAGGGAGAGCATGTCTGTGTGTTACACTCTGGCAAGTTTTTCTTTAGTGGAAGAGGTGAAAACTGAAATAACTGTTTAATGTACTTCACATTTACTGATAATGCACTGCATTCCACAAGCATTCACTCCAGTTGATTAAAGCACTTGTTCTGCTTAACTCGACCTTGAATTGTCTTTTTTATTCTATATATACCTTTTAACGCATAAAATACTAGATTTCCAGGATCTGTGGTTGAGTTATATATTAATATTTATACATATATTTGCAGTCTGCCGCGCAGTGACGTGATCAGTGCAAATATTAACTCTTCTTCTACGGTCGTAATTACAGTACATGAAATCAATGCGCGGCCGCCGCTGCTTCAGTTTATGTAATAAAATCGTCAATTTTTGTCATTTCTAATTAGGAAACTATTTTAAAATATATTTAAAAAGCGTAGCGTCGACGCTTGAGAGGAAATAAAATATATTTCCTTAACTGTTGAATATTTTTATTGATTATTTTGCAACGCAAACAAAGAGTTCCTCCAGTTTTGTGTAATTAACGAAAATGTAACACTTTATGTTCGGATTTTTGCATCTTTTGCTCTTAAGACGTCACTAAAATTAGATGTGGCCGAAGTAAAATATATTTTCCGTCATGTGGCAGCTAAAACTGTATCCTTCCGCCGGCGGGCTGCGATTCTTCTTCTTTGAACGGAATGTTCGCCCGGTGTGTAAAAATATAAACACTGATAAGGCGATAAATAAAGACGGAACGCTGTTAATTCATGTTTTTCTTTTATTTATATATTTATATAAATAAATAAAATCTCCTCGGAGGGATGATGGTTTGTCGCGGCTGCTCTGCCGTGCACCGGTCTGTGCTTATGCAGAATACAATGAGGAGAAGCAGACAATAAACAAAGAGCCGCTCGCGCCATGTGCGCTGCAGCTGCTGCACGCGCACAGCTGAGCTGCAGTGCGCAGCCGCAGTCGCCAGGTGGCGCACCGACCGCAGCTGCTGCTCTCAGGTAGGGCGTGATCCTGCTGTTCAAACGTTTTCATTAATTCACGCTTCAAAAGTATATAAGCGTAAACTAATAACGTATTTTTTATTAATTAGTCTAGTTTTAGACATGTTACAGTAAAAATAAAAAAAATCCAGCTTCTGCCCTCCGCTACTGTCACTAAACTTGACCTTTGACCTTTCCATAATGTGTACATAAGAATATAGTTTCCAATTCCATAAAAACCCACATTGGCCATAAAATAAACTCCAAGACTTCAAATACTTCTAGGTTTGGCAAAATAAATTAAAAAATGCAAAATACGTCAGTTTTTATAAAACTACTTGTTTTTAGGCACATTTTGCCATAAAGTTGTTTTTTTAAGGTGATGTTCAGCATCAGAACCTCACCTGAAACACACCTGGAGCACTGTTAGATTCTATATCTGCGTCAAAAATGTTAATTTTTGTCATTTGATAGCTGAGTAAACAGACTCCAGCTGTTCCTCTGAGCTGCAGATGTTTGCCACCGTTATCAAAAATCATAATAAAATGGCTCTAATTGAGCTCAGGGTGCACACATTGAGCCACATTTCTGTGTGGTAGTAGCTGAGAGTCTTTCACAGCGCTGAGCAGATGGCTGCGGTGGTGTCATTTTCAAGATTCAGCCCAAGCGGCTGCTATTTCTCAATGTGAGACGTCGGCGTCAGGATCCTTCTGAAGCTGAAGGTTACCACGGCAACTGCTCAGGTAGCTGAGCAGGAAGACCTCGGCCTTTGAGTGCTTCCTGAACATCCTGTCTCGGTTTCCTGAACATCTTCAGCTATTTGGATCCAGCTCTTGATTAATAATTAATGCTCCTCTATTTTGAGTATTTTGTAAAGTTTGTCTTTTAAAAGTTTTGCTGATAAAAATTAGTTTTTGTAATAAAATGAGATGATCGGCTCATCGGCTGATGGTGAGGAGGACGCCGGGGTCCAGCACGGTTTGGGTCCAGCACAGTTTGGGACCAGCACGGTTTGGGTCTAGCATGGTATGGGTCCAGCGCTGTTCGTTTGTGGATGAAGACACTTTGGACAATGGTCTCATCAGCGGAGGGCGTGAACACGTCAACCTCAGTTTCCACCATTTTTAATGTTTTAAACGTAAAAAGGGCGGCAGGTGAACAGGAAGTCAACATTTATTTTGTTTTTAACATTTAATCTGTTTTTATTTTCATGCATCTTTGCTGTTGTTATAAGCAGATTAACTTCTAAATAGACTTGTTTCTTTTACAGAATTAAGAAATTCTTAGAATCTTGTTCAAATGACTCTTATTACTTTTAATGATTTTTTAAAAAAATCTTACTACATACAGCTTGTTCACTCTTAGGTTTCCCTGTTACTCACTTTAAATTAGGATTTGTTTGTTTGTTCCATTAAAAATATTTTAAAGACGTTTGTTTTCTCACATGGTTTATGAATAAATAAAATGTTTTAATTTATGAATAATAAAAACAAGAATCTAAATAAAAATATGTAAAATGTTGACATCTAAATTACAAATATTTAAAAGTGCAGTTTTAAAATACGTCAAGAAGTGCAATTTTTTTAATAATTTGAAAATATGCTTTAATCTGATCAATTTTAGATATATGTCCTTTAAAAGAGATTAATATGTTTATTTCAACAAGCAACAGTTTTATGGCTGTCCTATTGAATTAAAAAAAGCTTTAATTAAACACCTTTTGTCTCATTTATAATTATTACTTCATATCAGAATTTTTGTTCCGTTCTCATTTATTCATTTGTGATTTCATTGTATATCAAACTAATTTCTTTAATGTTAAGGCCAAAACAAACAAAAAAATAAAAAAAGAGACCTAAATATTTTCAGAATTTTTTATTTTTTTATTATTAATTTCATTCAGCTCCTTATACTTTTTTTTTTTAAATACAAGCATTTGCATATGTGCTAACTGTTCATGTTTTTCTGAATTTAAGTGTCCTTTTAATACAAAATGCATTCTTTTTGCTATTGGCTTTTTTTTTTTTTTTTTAATTATTTATTCCTTTGTTTTTACTGTTCATCCCAGCATGACTGTTTGAGATGAATTACAGGGAAAATAGAATTAAATTCACAGTTATAAAAAATGTTATTTATGTAAGATGTGATGCTAAGAAGCACAAAAAGGTAAAGATGAATAAGGCAACATGAAGATCTTTAGTTGAACAACTGAGAAAAATATTTAGAATTAATGTTCATTTATTTGACAACACAAAATAATACAGTAATAATAATAAAGAGGCTGCTTTCCCTCCTGATGATTCAATAAAATAAAGAGATCCTAAGATCTGAGTGGTTTTAGATAGAACTTGTCCTGCAGATGCGTGGACCAGTAAAAACTTCAGTTTTTAGAACAGTCTGATCCAAACTAGTTCTGCTGCACCTGAGAGAGGCTGAAGCAGCAGCTTCTCTAAACTTTTATAAAAATTAAAATAAATAAAAAAAAACACCAAAATCACATGACTTATATTCTGCAAACTTTAATTGGTTGGACGTTGGACCAGATGGTGCAACACGGTTCCTCTGGCCGTGCACGTGTCCATAATGTCCAAGTTCTGGAAGTGAACCAGGATAAACACGGTGGGTTTATTTACCGTCCTCATCTGGTTATTTGTGCAAAAAGATGCTGTTTTAGCAGATTGGGTCTATTTTCATAATTAAAGAGAAACTGTTGCCTTTGAACATTTTCATCAGTTATACTTGTGTTTGATGTTTGACCTGGCAAATGTCATATGACACTCTTTGCTTTCTTTGGTTAACATTTTTTTGTTTGTTTGTTTGTTTTTGTTTGTTTTTCTGAAGATGCTGTAGTCAATGCACAATGGATTATAATGTTAAATAAAATAAATAAATAAATGTTACTGTGAACTTCTAACTTTGTGATTATTTTGATCTGTAGATTTTATAAAAAGCCATTCAGTAGAATATTTTAGCATTATATGATCACTGTGGAGAATTTAAAAATAAAATCAAATTACTCGATATGGTATCCTGATGCATGCTCAATAATCCATGTAGAAAAATCTAAAAAAGTTAATTCTGGTCCTCTGGACATTAAAAAAAAATAAAAATGTAGAAACGTTTCATCTTTCCACCTCTGAGGTGCTGTATTCAGCTCAGTCTTATAAATAGTGAATGGACGAAAAGTTTCTACTTTTTTTTTTTTTTTTTTTTTTTGAATGTCCAGAGGAGCAGAATTAACTTTTTTAAATACTCGATATACTGTAGTGTACTTTTTAAAGTAAATTTAGTGTCAAATTAAAAACAACATTATTACTCTCAACAATGTGGGCTAATTTTACTAATTTAATTTTCACAATAAAATTAGTCAAATTAATTGAAAAGTTGTCACTTTATAATAAATTTTACACTAATTTTGAGTGGGACTAAATAAATGAAATGGAGTTAAATTCAACTTTCTAGGTGTTAAAGTGACACTTTGTTTTTTATCAGTTTGCAGTTTTGTTCTCTAAATGATCCAACTTGTAGTCAGTTCAGGTTAATTGTCCTAAATATTTTAGTTTGTTTATTGATCTGAATTATTCCTAATAATATACATCTAGGTTAGTCGTTATTAACGATTCTGTTTTTACTTCATTTTGTATGTTGCCTGCACTTTGTTTGGCCTTGTCGCTGTTTAAAGTGCTCTATAAATAAAATGGTACGGTATAAATATTATAAAGGCGTCAGGTGTTCCTGCACGTGGCTCCCTACCTGCCCTGCTGGAGGATTTCTAGTCTTCCTGGTAGATGAGCAACAGTGCTCGCGCAGAAACCGCGTCGTTAATCACGAGCTAAACTTTCTGCTCTGCGCACAAACAGCATGAAGTGAGCTGACAAAGATCGTCTATTCGACACAACCCTCACTCTGGGGCGTCGTGCCCGGAGTTGGACTTTCACTCACGTGTCTGTCTCTGACCTGCGTGTCTCCAGTTCCCGCTAAAAGCAGAAGCGCACACGTGTCACTCAGCCTTTGATCTTGTCTGAAGCCGACTTAAAGGAAACTGAAACGTTTTTAGGAAAACGGAGCTGAAGCTGTTCCGATTAATAAAACGGACTCTTTCTTTTTACCTCAATCTACTTCCGGTCCAGACAGGAAGACACCATGAACTGAAATAATGACCTGAAGCTCAACTTCATTTAGTTTGTTTATTTTATTATAGTTTTTTTTTTTGTTTGTTTTATGTTCCAGACACCGTCTTGTCCAGAATGTCTCTGAAGGATAAATTCAATTCAATTAATTTTAAATAAAATACAACTTTTCTATAACTGACCTATTTTATGTCAACACAAAATATTTACAAATATACTTCATTATTGGAATGGAGAATTAATGAATCAATGATTAAGATAACAATTAATAGAGGGCAAATTAATGAATACGTGCTATTGCAGCAAAATTAAATATATATACTGTATTTATTTATTTATTTAACTCTCTGTCAAACAACTATTATATTTGTATTTATTTATTTTTGTTTTTTAGGCTTATTTTCTGATGAAAAAAAAAAAATGTCCAAAAAGAGAAGAATGGATCTTTAAAATTAAATAAATAAATAAACAATGTCCTAAAAAACACAAAGGTCATCAGGGGAGACAAAAACAGATTTCTGTTCGTTTCTTTATGTTTTTGCTTTGGAAACCTGCTGAAGGTAAACTCAAGCATAAAATAATATAAAATAGTTGTTTTATAGAAAGAAAAAAACACTTATAGATTAGGAGAGTCATATAGCTCAGAGAAAAATAAATACTATTTTAATCTAATAAATTCCTTTTCGTCTCTCTTTATTCTTTAATTTGACTTTAGCTCTAAAATCAGGAGTTAGATAAATATTCAAGTTGAATTTAGTTTTTTTTTTTTTTCCTTCATCTTGACTTCACGTTTTGTGGCTCGTCTTTAAAAATCATAAACTGTTTTTTATTCACAATAAATCTGTTTTTATTTTTATTTACTTTGTGACGTTTTCAACTTTTCTGCTCACAAACTGAAAAGCATGAATATTAAAGCGCAAACTGCGTTAAAGCTCCGTTTAAGTCTTTGTTAGGAACAAATGATACTTTTTCAATCGGGTCTGCTTCCTTTCAAAGTAAAATACCCTTTGAGCGTCTACAAATTAAAATAATTTATGAATCAAGCAACTTCTATTCAACATTTAGCACAATCCACGCGCCACATTTCCTCTCTGCTGCACTTTTCATCGCCCGCCCGCTCAAGCGCGAGGGAGGACGAGAACGTTCATGTCTGTTAGCAAAATATCTCACAAACCACTGGATGAATATTAATGAAACTTGCAGGTAATAATTATAAGATATATTTCTATAATCGATTATCGTTTTGAGTAAACCAGATCCAACATGGCCGCTACAACCCGCCGAATTTAAAAACCATTAAAATAGCTACAGCTCGGTCAGTTTGACAGATTTTCAGCTAAAATTTGATTTGGTAGTAGCTGATATTGATTTCCAACACATATTCTGAGCACTGGCAGATTATTCAATGTCTTTGTTTAAAATGTTGCCTTGAACTGGAGCTGAAGCTATTTGTCTGTTAGCAAAATATCTCACAAAACACGGAACGGAATTTAACGAAACTGTCAGAAAATAATCAATGGATTTTCAGTTACAGATTTTTAACATTTAAAGCAAATCCTTTTTAAAATGGCCACCACAGCCAACTCATTTAAAAAAACACAAACACTGCTTTAATTAATTTTAAATATAAGCTAAAATTTGACAAGTGCTAAGAGTGCACTAAGAGTGTGAAAGTTCACAAAATTGTGCACAACTTTAATTTTAATTAAATTCAGTTTATTTTCTGCTCCAGCAGACGTGTGGCGCTCTGCACCGTCTGTCCATTTTAATGAGCCTTTTATTCCGGTTTAATTTGTGCCAAAAGCACCAGATGTTCAGAAACGGCAGCGGATTTCTCCATAAGTGTAAAATGTTTTATTTATATGTTTTATACTGTGCAACAGTAACAATACAGAAAGTTGTTCATACAATCGAGCGATACAAATACAGAAAACGGAGACGTCCAGATAAAGTCCTTACCTCGGAACAAAGAAACAAAACTGATTAAATATGCTTCTTGTCGTTTATTTACACGCAGACGATGAGAAACCCGGTTCTACTGCAGCTACATTTGATTTGAAGTTAGCAGGTCTGTACAAACTTCTGTCCTGAACACTGACACTTTTCGTCTTTTCCCCCTCAGAGCAGGAAACATGCATGTTTGGATCTGCGCTTCAAAAATATCCCAACACAGGAAGTTGACAACAAACCCACCTCATAAATACGCAGCTTTAAAAGAAAAGAGATAAATGCTTCTTCTTTTCCTGCTTCCCGACGGCTCCTCGACGAACACGGCTTGCGAGCTCCTTTTATTGTGAAAGGTCTGTTTCCGCTACGTTGAAACGTACAAATGACGTCACGATATCAACAACAACAAATGGAGAGAGAAAGAGAGAGGACGTCGTCTACACAGTGGAACTACGTTGGCATGAAAACAGCGTTACAGCTGAGCGGGTGTGCAGCGGTCGCTGCTCGGCTTCGGAGCCCCGCGTCATCCGGAGGACGTCGTCGAGCCGTTCAGGGAAACCTTCCGCAGGGGTTTACCGCCGCTGCTGCCACCGCCGCCGCCGAACTGGTTAAAGGGCCGGTTCAGGGCTGGGGCTGGGGCTGCCGCCGCGGTGCCGTTCACTTTGCCGGGGCCGTGGGGGAGCGGAGGGTGCGGGGACGGAGCAGGCGTCCCGGGGCTCGGCAGCGAGGAGGAGGTGGACGGAGCCCCGGCAGGACTCCCGGCTTTGTCGCTGGCGGAATCGCTCTCCGGCCCGCATCGGCTCGTGCTGTTCTGACCCTCCTGCTGCGCATGAGTCACCTTCATCTTCTTGCAGTTGGGTCGAACCCGGTACTGGAGCGGTAAAGGTCCGTTCTGTGTGGGAGGAACGCAGGACAAACATTTTTACTTATTTTAGCACAAAATAAAACTACTTCATGTTAAAACCTGTTAGCAAAAGTGGCTAATGTTAGCATAACATAAAATGGCTTTTCGCCCCGCTCCACTCAGGAAGGAGGTTGAGGAGCATTAAGTGCAGAACCACTGAGGAACAGCTTCTACCCTGAGGCTGTTAGACTCATGAATCCTTAAATCAGCACAGTGAGAAAAAAAAAAATCAATGTAATGCCACTTTGTTGACGTGTGCTGCTGATCTCATGCTGCTGATCTCATGCTGCTGATTCATACGTACAGCTGCTCAACCAGACTCATGTTTGTACTGCTGTTGTTCAGTGTATTATTTTAGCACCATTAAGAGTTTAGTGTATTCTTAGTTTAGTGTATCTCTTAATTCATATAGATCTTATTACTGTTTTTATTTACAATTTATACCTTTGCTATTGTTGGATGTAACTGGGACCCTGTGGACATAATTTTGTTCCACCTCATGTACCAGATTTGGTGTGAATGACAATACAGAACCTTGACTTGACCTTGATAACATAAAATGGCTGATTTTAAATAAAACATTAAAAGTGTCTAACATTAGCTTAACATAAAATACCTTTTTTAAATTGAAATATTAATAAAAGTGGCTAATAATAGCTCAACATAAAAGGTCTTATTGTAAACATTAATAAAAGTGGCTAACATTAACATAAAATAGCTTATTTTTAATAAAGCATGAATAAAAGTGACTAACATTAGCTTAACATAAAATAGCTTTTTTAATAAAGCATTAACAAAAGTGGCTAACATTAACATAAAATAGCTTATTTTAACTAAGGCATTAATAAAAGTGGCTAACATTAGCTTAACATAAAATAGTTTATTTTTAATAAAACTTTAATAAAAGTGACTAACATTAGCTTAACATAAAATAGCTTATTTTAATAAAACATTAATAAAAGTGACTAACATTAGCTTAACAAAATAGTTTATTTTTAATAAAACATTAATAAAAGTGACTAACATTAGATTAACATAAAATAGCTTATTTTTAATAAAACATTAATAAAAGTGACTAACATTAGCTTAACATAAAATAGTTTATTTTTAATAAAACATTAATAAAAGTGACTAACATTAGCTTAACATAAAATAGCTTATTTTTAATAAACATTAATAAAAGTGACTAACATTAGCTTAACATAAAATAGCTTATTTTTTAATAAAGCATTAATAAAAATGACCAACATTAGCTTAACATAAAATAGCTTATTTTAAATAAAGCATTAATAACATAAAATTGCTTATTTTAAATTAAA
The DNA here is from genome assembly GCA_031762415.1 of Simpsonichthys santanae. Taxonomy (NCBI): domain Eukaryota; kingdom Metazoa; phylum Chordata; class Actinopteri; order Cyprinodontiformes; family Rivulidae; genus Simpsonichthys; species Simpsonichthys santanae. Next base: position 26,719,306 of record JARVLU010000600.1, read on the forward strand.
CATTAAAAGTCGTTAACATTAGCATAAATAGCTTAACATATTTTAAGTGAAACATTTACAAAAGTGGCTAACATTAGTTTAACATAAAATGGCTTATTTTAAATGAAATATTAATAAAAGTGGCTAATAATAGCGCAACATAAAACATCTTATTTAATAAAAGTGTCTAACAATAGCCTAACATAAGAGCTTATTTCAAATTAAACATAAAAGTGGTTAGAATTAGCATCTCATAAATAAAAAGTGGCTAACATTAGCCTAAAATAAAATAGATTATTTTAAATTAAACATTAATAAAAGTGGCTAACATCAGCATATCATAAAATAGCTTATTATAAATATAAAGTGGCTAACTTTAGCATAACATAAAAGGGCTTACTTTAAATAAACCATAATAAAAGTGGTTAACATTAGCATAGCATAAAAAAAACTTATTTTTAATAAAGCATTAATAAAAGTGACTAACATTAACATAACAAAATAGCTTATTTTAACTAAAACATTTAAAAAAGTGGATAACATTTACATAAAATAGCTTATTTTTAATAAAGCATTAATAAAAGTGACTAATGTTAGCTTAACATAAAATAGTTTACTGTATACAGTATTAAATAAAGTATTAATAAAAGTAGCTAACATTAGCATTACTCAAAATTGCTTATTTTAAATAACACAATAATAAAAGTAGCTAAGATTAGCATACATAAAATTGCTTATTTTAAATTAAACATTATTAAAAGTAGTTAACATTAGCATAAATAGCTTACCATATTTTAAGTGAACCATTAAAAAAAGTGGCTAACAGTTTAACATTAAATGGCTTATTTTGAATAAAACATTAAAAGTGACTAACATTAGCTTAACATAGCTTATTTTAAATGAAATATTAATAAAAGTGTCTAATAGCTCAACATAAAAGGTCTTATTGTAAACATTAATAAAAGTGGCTAACATTAGCCTAACATAAAAGAGCTTATTTTAAATTAAACATTAATAAAGTGGCTAACATTAGCATATCATAAAATACTGTAGCTTATTTTAAATACTATTTTAATAAAAGTGGCTAACATTAGCATTCATACCTACAATGTGTATGATAGTTTTATGTTTAACAAAAGAACCAAAAAGCTTAATGGGCTGTTGGGAAATAAATTAAATACAGTATATTATTTTCATCAAATAAATACAAGCAGTTCCAAAGTAAATATAAAATACAAGAATTTGACAACAGGTTTTATACTTACAGCCAGTATTAGATATTAAATATTTGTTTAAATTAAAAGGTAATGACAGATTATAATGTAAATTGATTAAAATGTGCAAATTAGGCTTATGTTGTATTTTTGCAGAATTTCTGAGAAACTTTTTTTGGCTTCAGCCTATTTTATTTTATATTGTGAATGGCTGTTTATGTTTTACTTTATCATATTAAGTATTGTATTTAAAAATGAGTTGCATCATGAAATATGTTAACTAAAGCAGGATTTCCTTATTTTCCTCATCTTGTTAAATTAATCATTTATAAAGATTATTATGGTTAAAATAACATTAAAAACTACAAATCTATCAAAATTAAAAACTGTTACTCACTAGTTTAACATAACTTCAAACTGGTCTACATAAAAATAAAAATAAAAAATTTTGGGCTCCCACTGATTAAAAACCCATAATAACTGTGCATAAAATAAATGTAAAGTTGTTTGTTTCGCCTTTAAATAGAAGTAAAATAAAAAATTTCAAGCTGGTGTCCAGTCATCCAGCAGATGTTTGCAAGATGAATCACAATCAACTCTTCTTTTCTTTAATTATTTAACAAAGTTTCACTTATCAAGTCAAAATAAAAGTAAAGCAGCTTCAAAAATTAATTAACTGTGTCCAGCTGTTTTTAATTTTACCTCACCGACCCTCCTAATATATACTTTACCCCAAACTGTGCTGTTAAATACACAACTTTTATGTTAAACTTTGATAATTACACACAAAGAAAATGTGTTTTATTGCTTTAAAAGATGCTCTTGCGCGTGACTTTGGCAACTTTTATATGAAAACAAAAGAATTAAAGGCGTTCACGTTAGATTTTCAGTGACCATCAGAAAGTGTAGGAGCAGCTCGTACCCGTCTCCAGGTGTAGATATAAGCTATGTCCATTAACGTGTAGTAATCTTTGAGAGGCTCGTCTTCATACATGACTTCAACCTGGACAGGAGGAGAAAAGGTTCGATGAAAGTGCACAAGCATTTCAGTAAAACAGAATGAAACAGGAAGTATAAAAAATGACCTGGTAGGTGTTTGGGATGTCCATCTTGCTGCGGAGAAACTTTCTCAGATGCATGACCGTCATGGCTGCCGGACACTGAAGGTACCTCTTGTTAGCCGCCTGCAAAGAAAAGATTTTAAAATGCATCTACTAGTAGAAATGAAAGTATATTTATCTAGAGTGGTGTAGTTTAGGAGGAAAATAAAAAGGATATTGACACGTTGGTGCTGCTTCTGTTGTGTCTTATTTTATCTCAACAGGAAAATAAAGTTTTGCAGGTTTCCATGGAAACGGCTTCATCGTGTGTTACCTGATCTTTAGAGTGTTTATCTTCAACTCCACCGCCCAGTCTGCACAAAATAAACAGAAAACAGGACAAACTTACAGTCCTCCATCATATTTAGACACTTTTACCTGTTCTTCTTAAGGTTTTGCATTTCAGGATTTTGCGGCGTCACAACATTTACAAACATAAATCTGAAAATATATTTTTTAATCGTCTCTCGTAAATTGTCGAAAAGTGGTGTGGGGAAAAAAAAACTTGTGTTCATCAACTGTCTCCTTTAAAGCTCTGAAAATTATTTTAAAGTTATTTAATTTAATATAGACATATAATCTGACGCAGTTATTCTTAATAAAATAAGTTTTCAGGAACCTGCTCTGATCGAAGAACTCGATGGAGAGGCTGATGATCTCGTCGTCGGTGATGATCCGCTTGTCTTCGTCCGCCACCTCCCCGCGATCCTCGTGCGAACCGTTCGAGGCTGTTTTAAAATTAAAAGGAACATTTAAGACGACGCGCCGGAGACTTTGACACCACGAGCAGAACTCCTGACTCACCGTCCACAGGATGCTCGGCGTAGAAGTCTCTCCTCCTCTTCATCTCATCTGAGGACGTTCACAAACAAACCAGAAACAGATGAACTCTATGGTTTTATTATTAGAATATTCAATTTGCACACTGCAAACAAACAAACTGCTGAAATTCTGATCATATAAATAAAAATGTATCAAATGATTCAACATGTGAGAAACACAAAACAAAAATGTGACGATTTTGTTGGATTTGTCGTCCCTGCAGCGTCTCATGAGAAACCAAAGGTTTAAAGGCGACTTCGTGCTAACGCTCTTACTTTTGAAGAGGCCTGGAACCAGTTTGTACACGATGTCTTGTAAAGTTTTGTCTGACCTGCAGAGGAGACGAGAGTCAGCGAGAGGAGACGGACACAACGAGAAGGAAACTGATGCAGAGGAGTAAATGTATACGTTCAGTTCTTCTCATAATGTGATATCAGCAGCTCCTCAATTAAAAAAAAAAAAACATTTATTTTAGGGATGCACGATATTGGATTTTTGGTCGATATCCAATACCGATACCAATAAATCATTTGCATGGTCTTTGTCAATGTGGCCTGCTACCAAATGCAGATGACAAAAGGAGGCTGAAAATGATGCAACACTATATAAATATAGAATATACAGTATATATATAAAAACAGTACATTTTATATTGGTGAATTATTTTGAAGGAATGGCCAATATTTATTGCTAATATTGTCCGATACAATACATCGATAATATTGTGCATCCCTAATTTGTTTGAATCGTTTTAAAAAGCAAACTCCAAGCTAAAAACAAAACGATGAATTTGATTGGAGGAGGAAAACTGACAAAAACTATCAAATCTCACCTGATGTTGAGCATCGGTTTGGTTTTGTGCACTTGCACGTCGCAGATGGGGCAGTATTTGCTCGATTCCAGGTACCGCACGATGCACATTTTGCAAACTGCAAAACAAAAAGCACAATTCAAAATGAAAAAGGAGCTCCTGAGTCGAGCTGATGAGGCTCACTCAGTCACTGAATCAGCCCCGCAGCACTTTGAAGCTTGAGGTTTAGAGAGCGGCTCACAGGAGTGGAGGCACTCGATGATGGTGGTGGCGTCGATGAAGTATCCTCCACACAGGACGCAGATGAGGTGGGGGTTGAGCTCCGTGATCTTTATCCTGGTGGTCCGATGCATGATGACCGAGCTAATGATGGTCCTGCAGGATTTAAGTTTTCAGTCATTTTGAGCACCGATTACAACAAAAACTCTCGTTATTGTGAGCAGGGATTTATTCTGTTTCATGACTCGAGCGTTGAAACGAGACATTTTATAGAAGCAGATAAGACGAGGATGAACTTCCCTTTTAAACTAATCACAGATCAGCTGTGCCACAAGGAGCTGGAAACTACTTTTCATCCGTTCAGCTGAAAAGTATTCTGCATACTCGAGGTTTTTGTCTGAGTCTAAACTCATTCTCCATTTTCTTTTTTCATACTTCTTCTGAATAAAAAGCCACAATTTGATCTTTTCAAACAGTTAAAAACAAGAGGGGTCAGAAAATGTGTTAATTTACTTTTTTTAATATACTGATCTAAAGAATATAACATTTTAACAGAGGAGGTAAAACTGTTAAACGTCCACTTTGCTCGTTTCTGATCATTTTTAATTGATGCAGAACTGATCCAGGATCAGATTCTGCTCCAGAGTCGAGGCGGTCCGTTTCGCGACGCAACACTTTCACCGGGTTTTAAATATTCTGTCAAAGACGTCGAGCACAGATATGTGCACGTTGTTTTAAAAAAGTGTCATCTGTTTGTGTGAAACTCTTTGTGTTGTTTGATATTTTGACCATTTCGTTGCAAATTTTTGAGCAACAAGTCCAACTAAGTAAAGTTAAAGTAAAAAATATTTAATTTTATATAGATTACTTAATTTATCTGCTAATTATTTGATTAGTTTGTTGCCTTGTAGTTTTCTTTTGCATATCAAAACAAAGAAGTCTCACTATTCGTACAACGACACCAACGAGAGCTAGAACAAGTTTATTATAAGGAATAATCAACAATTTAAAACTAATTAGATTAAGAAATTAAGATTTACATTTCATTAACTCTAATAGTTCTGTACACAAAAACTGTTTTTAAGTCCATGTATTTTAGTCAGAATTAACATCAAACTTAAAGAAATCATTAAATTATGTTTACTTGACAGATATATAGCTTTATTTAATAAAATGATTTTTATTAAAGCTTTTCAAACATGTTCACATGATTTTATAGAAAAACTGGTGTTTTAGGACGTGTTAGAAATCTACAAACCCCAACAATACACACACACACACACACACACACACACACACACACACACACACACACACACACACACACAAAGAGAATTGAAGTGCGTGTCAGGCAGTTAAACGCAGCTGAAAAATAAAACTGAATTTAAAATAATTAAATCTTATTTCTCCTCCGACAGGAAGACGTCACGTGGTGTTGGCTCAGTGACCAATAAGCTGCAGGTTTATTGGAATAAAATATGGAACAGATCATTAAACGTGACGTCAAAACGCTTCCGGGTGATTTATCCCGATCAAAAGGAGACGCGCGCGCGCCGGTGACTGACAATTAACCAAAGCAGTTAATTGGCAGATCTGCAGCCCCCGGGTTGATGGCGGGTGCAGGTTTGGGAGGATGAGGAGGCGCGTCAGGTGTGTGCCACTCTGAGGGGGGGGGGGGGGTCGTTTCTATGGCAACACCTTTTTTATTTTGGTTTTTATACTCTTTTCTTTCATTCC
>JARVLU010000600.1:26735900-26751238 GCA_031762415.1 Simpsonichthys santanae
TAGATAGATAGATAGATAGATAGATAGATAGATAGATAGATGGATGGATGGATGGATGGATGGATGGATGGATGGATTATAGATGGATGATAGATGGATGATAGATGGGTGTGGATGGATGGATGATAGATGGGTGTGGATGGATGGGTGTGGATGGATGGGTGTGGATGGATGGGTGTGGATGGATGGGTCAGAGATGCTTCGGTCTCTGTTGTTGGATGGATGAATGGATGGATGGATGAATGGATAGGTGGGTATGTATGGATGGATGGATGGATGAACGAATGGATAGGTAGTGTGGATGGATGGATGGATGGATGGATGATGGATGGATGGATGGATGGATGGTGGGTGTGGATGGATGGATAGGTGGGTGTGGATGGATGGATAAATGGATGATGGATGAATGAATGGATAAGTGGTATGGCTGGATGGATGGATGGATATGAATGAATGGTGGGTGTGGATGGATGGATAAGTGGGTGTGGATGGATGGATGGATGGATGATGGATGGATATGAATGAATGGTGGGTATGGATGGATGGATGGATGGCTCAGAGATGCTTCAGTCTCTGTTGTTGAGAACTAATAAAGTTTAGGCGTCACGTGCGCACGCACGCAGCATCAATAATCTTGCTCGTTCAGGAGTTCCTGGGTGAGGAGCAGCCTGGTCCTCCTGAGTCCTGGGGGCGAACAGCTGTGGTCAAGATGTTTGGCTTCAGGTGAGGAATGTGCTGGACCACAACAAGCTGCAGCTCCAAGGTGCTCACACGCACGTCACACGTCATCATGACCCACGTGGATTCAAAACAATCTATGATCAATGATCCTTTGTTCAACTGAAGGAACTGTTGCACCTTCAGAGCTGGTTGTGAAGGTTCATGTTACTGAGAAGAACCCACAGCTGCACCTTCACTTCCTGGAACATCTCAGAGGAGCAGGACGTGGTCATGACCCTCTGAGTTTGCTTTTAGCTGGAAACAGAGTCAACATCTTGTTTGTCTCAAACTTCATTCTGACTCATGTTCAGTCATGACGTCAGATTTTTACTAATTATTTAAAAAGTTTTTTTTTTAATCTGCAGGATTTCTGTGATTTATTTTTTTACTTCCTGTATTTCGCATCTTGACGCACCAGCAGCTGTTACTGGTTTCCATAACGACCCTGTCTCTGTTAAATGTATCTTTTCATTTAAACCCTTGAACGAGTCGCCGCGTGCAACAGTCAGGCTGCAGCGCGCGCCGCGGCGCAGCGTGACCTCTGACTCCGCGCGCGCTTTGTCCAAAGTTCATTCTGGCTCCGGAGTTGGTAAATAGATGATCCTCTCACGCTCCTCGCTGACGTGCTCGTGTTTTTCCTCACTCCTTCATGTGTCTCGACTGTCACCTGCCTTCATTTATCTCTCACACTCACGCGCACACGCACACACACGTGCGTAAATACGCACACAAACTGTTTTAAATCCTCCAGATCAACACGAGTTGGGATTATTTATTTATTTAAATATTTTATTCCCGTTCTCACTTTGATTGATTGATTGGTTTTGTCGGGAGAGATCAAAGCAACATATGTAAATATGAAAATATAATTTCTACCTCAATTAAAAAAAAAAAAAAAGTGTTGAGAGCAAATAAAAAAATAGTTCAGATTGCTCCTTGTAATTCACAAAAAAATATAAATTTTTAATCTTAGCTGACTGAATGTGACCAGAGGAATAACTGAAGTGACCTTAAAGGGCATTTCCACTTTTTATTTTTTAAATCAATGCAGGTCCAACAGGTCTGGTACTGGTGGTCCATGGATCAATTGGTGCCGAGCCACAGACATAAGAAAACCTTTTCTCAAAATAAATCTTATATGTTTGATGCATTGGATGATTTGTTTAATATTCTGTTCATTAATAAAACTAAAGGTTGACCTAAATAATAAAAATAAAAATGGCTGCAAAAGTTTTCTCGTGTGAAACAAACTGGACAAATTAAATTTTCTTGTGAGAACTAAAACTGGACGGACTCATCAAACGGGTTCCGTCTGTTTCCACCTTTTCGTTATTTAATCAGAGTTGAACTCGTTTCTGCTCAGACGACGACAAAGTTCAAGTGCAGAGATGTTTTTAAACCTCACTCTTCTTCCAGACCGTCTTTTAGAAGCTAAAGCCTCCAAGAGTCAAATCAGATCAAATCAGATCAAATCAGATCAAATCAGATCCTCCTCCCCTAAAATCATGAACATTCTTTATTTTTTAAACCTTCAACAGGTTCAGTTCCTCTCATGTTTCTTATTATCCACTGATTTAATGGAGGCACCTTCTTATGAACTTCTTCAGGACAAGCAGCTTTTCAGAGCCACACATTTAGATGTTTGTGATCTATTTTATTTGCATTTGTCTTTTTTTTATATTATGTTTTAATCTTTGGGTCCATGTGGGGATGTTGTAAAATAAAAGTGCATTAAAAAGCACATCATTCATTAAAACCCCACTTCTTCTTGTTTGAATAAACAACAACTTAAACACTTCAATCAATTCAGTTTGTGCAAAAAGGTGAATTAAACCATGATTTAGACTTTTACTGAAAACCTAATAAAAATAAAATAAAATCAATTGAAGCTTATTGGAGGAGCAGCTTTTTTAATCACAGCTCTGCTCATCTGGAATCTAAAAAATATATATATATATTTCCCAGTTATGCACTTTTTTTAAAGTAAATATCCAGAAGCTGCTTTTGGTTCATTTTGGGGAACCTCCTTGAGATGAAGACGAACAGCTGAAGCATTTCCTCGTGCTCTGATTTATTCTTTATGTTCAAACTGTCCTTTCATTAAAATGCAGTTCAGCAGCAGCAGCTCTATCTCACTATAATCCAAAAGATCAGGTCACACATCTCCTGTATCTGATCTTCAGGGGGACACCAGCAGATTTGTCTGTCCCCTGTTGGGAACAGTGTCTTCCATCTTTTCTTCCAACCTTCTGCTGCAACAAGAAACTGCTAAAAATAAAAGTTGGTGTCAGTCAGAGATGGAGAACCTGCAGAAGACTCCACACACTCTGTAATTAACTCTTCCTCATCATCTGGGTTACATAATTGAATTACTGCCTCGCGCAGACCCCCCCCCCCCCCCACAGATCATCTGGATCATCAGATGCAGTCGATGAAATAAAATCGTGAAGGATTCCTCCATTTTGGTGATGTGAGCATCTTCCTCCCCCTTTTCCTCCCCTCCCCTCCCCTTTGAGGTCAGCATGGGGTCAGCGCCTTGCTCAAGGACACCTCAGCAGCGCGCGCGCGGGGTGTGTGGCTGTGCGCTTCAAAGAAGTGGCCTTGAACGCGTCAGAAAAAAATATTATTATGGAGGTTATTAGAACAAAGAGCACGCGCAGACGGTCGCGCGCCTCTGCGCCGCCGCTAGGTGGCAGTGGTGTGGTGTCTCTTTGGGAACAAAGAAGGGAGGCATGGATGTGTGTGCGCGCGCGCGCACGGAAGGGTTCACCACACGCAGCGCGCTCTATTAAACGCTCTATAATAAGCAGGAGATCTGAACGTGACATATGCGCGTGAGATTAGAGACGTTTTGGCTTTTGTTACAGGATGTAAGCTCCTAAAATATGGAGCTGCGCGTGGGACAGTGCACGCACTAATCACCACGTGATTAACGTCCCGTGCCCTGTTGAGGGATAATGAATACAAATGTTATCAATAACACCGGCGCAAAATGGCTTGAACACACATTTATCCACGTGCACGTGAAACTAATCATTAAAATTTAATTTAAAATAGATCTAATTGTAATAAAACATTATCGCCTGTAAATATTTGTCAATAGTTAAGGAGCGAAATAGACTTTAGAAGAGATGAAAATGTCCCAGAATCACGTGCAAAATGTCCGAATTTACCTATTTAAAAGTGTGCGTGCAACATGCGCGTGTGTGGTGATTTGACAGAGATGCTCAAGATGAATTTCCATTTCACGTCAATTCATTGGACAATAGTTTTTACTTTATTCTATTTTTACATGTGAAGTTTGTTTTTTTATTATTTGAAATGGAAAATTATTTATATTTTTACAGAAGTATTTATTTATTTTTATTTGTTTATTTTAATTTTTATTTATTTATTTTTATTTATGTATTTTGTATTTAGCTGCCTTTTAATGTGAAATTCAACATGTTTGACTTTTATTTTCTTAAATACTAAAGACGCTATAAATGTATATTTTTATGGTAATAATGTAAATATTTTAAATAAAGTTATTTCGGGGCTGCGTGGTGTTCAGCCAGGCGGGAGGGGGGAGAGGGGGGGGCGGCTGTTCCTCCTGCAGTCCGCCGGTGAAAAGCAGCTTCCAGCGGGCTGCCTCTGCTGCTGTGGCCGCTGTCGGGAGCTCTGTTTCCGGGCACGTCCCGCTCGGCTCCCCGCGTCGCTGCGGCTGAACGAGCTGCACTTCCGGGTTCGGACCCACTCGGAGCGGATCAGCGGGTTTTCTCCGTGCACCGCGGGTAATCAAAGTTTCTGTGTTGATTTTCTCCCCGTGGACCCGCCGCCATGTTGTCTTCCTCAGGGCGGTGGATCAAACGTTTCAGCTGCTTTTTGTTTGTTAAATTAAACAACTTTTTATTTAAAGTGACAGCTGATTTCAAACAGAACAGATCAATGACATTTTCTGCTAAACACTAAATCTAGAGAGCTAAATAATAACAGCTAAAAACTAGCTGGAAAAAATATAAAATTTAGTTTTTTATGTTTAAAAGGAGCAGAACAGCTAAAAGCAGAAAGCTTAAAGGAGCACACCATGTAAAAATTAAAAGTAGTAAAAACCTTACTAAAAGTAGCTAAACTCAAAGTAGCAACACAGTAGCTAGAAGCTAGAGCAGCAAAAAGTTTAATAAAATTAGCAAAATTCTAGCTAAAAGTTAAAAGTAGCTAAATGTGAGCTGAAACTAAAAGTAACAAAAGGCTATAGAACGCTTAAAGGAGTAGGATACAACACCATGTAAAAACTAAAAGTATATACTGTACTGTAGGCTATAGAAAAATCTTGCTAAAAGTAGCTAAACTCAAAGTAGCAACACAGTAGCTAGAAGCTAAGAGCAGCAAAAAGTTTGATAAAATTAGCATAATTCTAGCTAAAGGTTAAAAGTAGCCTACCTAAAAGTGAGCTGAAGACAAAAGTAACAAAAGGCTAGCTGTTAGTCCACTCAGACACATAACACTAGCAGAAAGCTTAAAAGAGCACAACACCATGTAAAAACTCAAAGTAGCAAAAACCTTACTAAAAGTAGCTAAACTCAAAGTAGCAACACAGTAAGCTAGAAGCTAAGAGCAGCAAAAAGTTTGATAAAATTAGCAAAATTCTAGCTAAAGGTTAAAAGTACCTAAATGTGAGCTGCAGCTAAAAGTAGCAAAATGATAGCTTAAAGTAGCAAAACATTAAGTAAAAGCTAAACAATGCTTGTTAAAATAGCAAAATGCTAGCTAAAAAAGAGTGAAGTCTAACTAAAAGCTGAAAGTAGCAAAACAGTACTGTACTTAGAAGCTAAGAGTAGCAAAACATGACCTAATATCAAAAGACTAGCTAAAAGTAGCAAAAAGCTAAAAACCAACTGGATGTGAACAAAATCTAAGAATAACAAAATGCAAGAAAAAAATTATTAAAAGGCTCACTAAAAGCTTAAAAAAAAACACTGGCAACATTTTAACTAAAAGGATAAATCATGTTTAAATGTTTCAAATAGCTAAAATCCCAAAGTAGGAAAACACTAAAATTGGAGTAACGCTTGCTAAACTAAATACATGTACATGTACTGTACTAGGTAAAAGGAGCAAAATAGTAGCTAAAACCTTAAAGCTGAATCTAATTGAATCTCTTCTAACCTGTTTGTCTGCTAAACGTTCAGGTGTTGATGCTCCTCGATGACATCACTGTTACGAGGAGCACCTTCTCATTATTGTCCAGAGAAAATGTCCCCCCTCCCTCTGTGACCCCCGTGCTGAGCCGATGCTCCTTGTTTCAGTTTCTGGAAGGTGGTGACCCGAGTTCTCACTGCAACCTGCTCTGGTATAAACCATCAGAACCAAACGGAGGTTCACGGAGTGACCTTTGAGGTGAGACAGGTCCTAACAGTGGCTCTGAAACAAATGTTCATTTAAATTAAGACAATTTTAGGACGTCCAAACGATGCGGGGACAACCAGTCAGGGATGATCACTGCTGCCAAACTAAAATGCTTTCCAGTCAGGCAGGGCAGAGGACGACCCTGGGGCCATCTCACCATGAAGGACATTCAACAACAGCCTTCATCAGGGGACTGGAACTATGAAAGTACAACTTAACCCCCCAGATGTTCAGGATAGAAACTGTTGTTTTGTTTCTGTTTTCCTCAGATGTTGATGAAGATCCCGGCCCGATTGTTTCGGGGACGTGAGGGTGCAGCGGCTCTGTGCAGAAACGCTCTCTCCGAGACGCTGCCGTCGGTTGGTGTGGACTGAATGCGGCGTCGCACACAAAGGGAGCGCGGCAGAAAGAAAAGTGTCAATCTCGTCCATTATGGAGCGAGAGAGGAGACGGAGACGTGCGCGAGCCGGAGAGAAACACCCAAAGGTGCATAAAGCGCACACATCCATTCACCGTTGTGATTAGCAGCTATTATCAGCAGCCACGACTGGTGGCTAGTCAGACTGAATTATTCTGCTGCGAATCGACCACAACAGGCAGTTGACCGACGACTCGTTTCCTTTATTCCGAGCGCCAACTCTGCTCCGGCTGATTTTTCTTGCACGCCTCTCACCGATTGGCTCCCGGGCTTTGAACTACAACCTTTCTCTACCCACCCCTGCCAGCAGTTTCAGCTCATGCTCCTGTTCTGTTTGAATTCCTCGCCCTCGTACAGCTTTAATATAAATATACGAGCACATGCACGTAGCTTTCAGGGCAGGGCGGTCCGAGCAGCGGTTTGATCCATGCTAATGTTCATTGACAGGATGATCAATGACGCATTGATCCAAGACTCGGCTCTAAGAGGGAAGGAGGAGGTGTGAAGGTTTGCTGGAGGAGCAGCAGGGAGATGTGCAAAATGAACAGCAGAGGGTGGAACTGATCAGGCAGGAGGCCTCGGTGGATGGACTGGTGGTCCACGCTCCGTCTTGTCTGTGTTCTGCAGATCTGCACGAACGAGCCTCAAATGGAACCTGAGAAGAGAGAGCGAGGGGGGGGGGGACAAAAGAGGAGAGAAGGAGGGAGAAAATCAATTTTCCCAGACAGAGGCAGGCTGGTCTAATGGAGGTCTGAAAGAGGAAGAGGAGGAGAGGACACATTTTCCTCTGATTACTTCCTGGAGCCTCCCTGACAAACCTTCAAAGCTTCGGCCTCGCTGAAGTCCAGCTGCACCAGAAACACACGCCCAGTCGTGGCGACCCATCTGAACCGCATCAAAACTTTCAGAGACTTGTTGTCACCACGAGCAGAAATGAACATTTTCCAATTTCTTTGAGTTGGGAACGTTTTAAAAGACATGACGAGGTCATTCCTGCTCTTCGTAGAAGTTATGCAACCAGCTGTTGCATCTCCATCAGAGAAAATGAGCCGGGTTGAATGGACAAAGGTTTCCATTAGTCTAAGAGGAATTATTTCTACAGAATAAAAGAAGGAAGTTTGCCTCCCAAATAGGGATGCATTAAAAAAAATAACATTTTGCTCGTGATTCTCTTTAGAGATCGCCTCTGGCCAGGCTGAAATTTTCAATTTCCTCCAACAGGCTTCATTATTGTGAACTGGTAAGTGAAGTTGGCTGCTCTACAGGAAGTGGTTTGTCAAACATTTTAAATCGTGTGTTTCTTTTCATCAGGGAAGAGGAATAAAACTTTAGATTGTGCCTTTAAAAATTATCAATGCATTTGCCAAGAAAATCAGTAACGGATGTAAATATTTGTGGCCCAAATAAAATAAATAAAATTTTACCGTACTTTCCGCCATATAAGTTGCATCAGTCCAAAAATGTCTAATAAAGTGGAAAAAACATAAATAAGTCGCATCTATTGTGCGTCACCGCTGACAACCCAGAAATGTGGACCAAAGTTGTCATGAAAATCATTTGGCTGCCAAATGGCAGCCACGGGAGCGTGCACGGGAGGAGGTTTGCTCAACGTTATAGAACATTATAGTAAGTTGTGTCTCAGTTGAACTTTTCCTTAATAAATGCACTTTAATGGTCAAATGAGCTGCATTTTCATTTGACGTTTGCTCCAGGAGTTCCAGAGCGAGATGATGGTGGCTTGCCATAATGCTCGAGCGCCCTCTGGCAGCTTAAAATTGTAATGTTCAATATTTTCCATGTCAGAATGAATGAAATTGTCAGATCTCAGCCAAAAAATGGATTATAAATATGGGAAAAAACATACGTTAGGCGCTTCGGTGTATAAGTCACAGGATTTGCAAATTTATGCAAAAAGGTTTGACTTATGTGGTGAAAAATACGGTAAATAGCGCAAGAAGATGGGGTGAATACTTGAGTACTTTCACGTCTTGTCCACTAATCTTTTTATGTGTAACTTTTTAAAATCTCCTTGTAAACATAATATAATTTCTAGAACTTTTTAATTTGCACACAGAAAGCTGTAGTAATCATGCCAGGCCTGTATGTGGCGCTGTGCCATGAAAATACACCAAAAACAGGAGAAAAGGTGTGGAGCATGACCATGACGTTTTAACGCTGGGTGCAACGTGAACACAAGAGGAAGATGGCCTCGGCTTGTAGGTTGGATTAGAAGTGGGCCGTGATGTCATCGTTTTCAAAAGGTTGTGTATTGGCCGTCCACACAGAAACCCAAGCTTTCAAGGTTTTTCACTCTGAAACTGTTTTTTTTGTGTAGAGACAAAATGGAAACAATAAAAAATTGTACTTAATGGCAAAGGCAGGGCTGCGGTAGCTTGGTCAGTGCTGCAGTCTTGCAATCCTGAGGTTGCGGGTTCAAGCCCAGGTTACATCAGGAAGGGCATCTGGCGTAAAACAAATCTTTCATGCAGTTTGCATGCTGTGGTGACACCTGAAGAAGGAGCAGCTGAAAGAAACTTACTTAATGACAAAAGTCTTATTTTATTCCTGCAGGAAGCTCCCCAGGCTACACAGGAAGTGCCACATTTAGCTGCTGCACCATTAGGACTTGCAGATTCCACAATAATTTTATGCAAATTGCCTAATGCAAAATTGAAGGTGGTGTAAAGGCTTCTAAAATGCATTATTTTTAATCCATTTGCTCATAATAAAAGCTAAAATATTAATTGTTCATAACGTTTGAAACAATGCTGTATTTTATAATGACGGTACAACAGTCTGTCGTGCTTTTTACACACCGAATCGTGTTCTTTAACTCGACTTTAAGTTGTGAACGCACACTCAGAGCACAGAGCAATCTCTGCACATGCATTAGAGAAATTGTTAACACACACCAGGGGCAGAGGATGGCTGTAATTGCAGCACCGGGGGAGTAATTGGAGGTGGGGGGCTGGGTTCTCAGGGCTCTTCAGTCCTGACTGGTGATGGGAGCAGACAGCGCTGATCATTCGCTGATCGCTTCTTATCAGTTTTCTTCTTGCAGCTTGTAATAAACTGTCTCCTAACATATTCTGTCTCGTCTGTCTCACAGCGATCATCGTGCAGTTGGTCCTTCTGAAATGAGTTCATCCTAAGAATACACTTTATTGTCTGGACAGCTTCAATCTGGATCAAACTCCACCTCTTGGTGTCAAAATGGACAAAATAACTTTATTGATCACTGGTTGATAACTATAAAGCATGCATCTTCTGAAAACCAACTCTGCTACACTCACTGGGGTTCATGCAACTAACTTCAGGTCAATTGTGAAGCTTAAAAAAATGAATATTAGAAAGTTCAATAATAAAACAACAAGAGTAGCATGAGGCCATGTGCACACGACGCCATTTTTCAGTAAAACTGTACCATTTCTGCTGCGTTTTGATCGTTTCTGTGCGCGACAACCACGGCTGTTTTCTCTGACACTGAATCTTTTTTAATCCAGATGTGCTTTCATGTGAAACTGTTTTTTCTGCGTGTGCACGAGTAGATGAAACATTAACGGATAGCAGAGCGCCGTTTGTGCTGCTCACCCTTTTTAAAGTGCAGGAGCAAACCAACCTCCTCGGTCCACGTGCACCTATTCCCCATTTTGGATGTAAGTGTCTTCATGGTCGAGACTGAAGTGTCCGTGCGCGTGCCGCACGTTGTTGAAATGCAAAAATCACATCGCCACCTAGAGACCTGGCATGGAAACTACAGCAGATTCAACAAACAGAATTAAACGTCCACCTTTTCCCAGCATCTACATCGGAAACGTTTTTTGAAATGAACCTAAATTTATGTTTGTTAGTCCGTGACTTGGTGCTGGTCGCGCTCCACGTTTCTTCCCAGAGACCAACACGCCATTCGCTCTCGAGCAAGATGGACGCATTTCTTCCCTCTCCCGTCTCCGTCCTGCTTTTTTCCTCTCTTGTGTATCTTCTATTGACACATCTTTCAAATGGTAAATTACTGACATGGATCTGATCAGCTGGACTTTCAATGCAATTGATTTTTTTTTTTTTTTTCAACCAAGCAACAAGGTCCTGGAGAACCCTCATGCTCCACTGAGATGCATGTGGCAGGATACGTCATGGATAAGTTGATGTGCCTTTCTGTATTGTCTCAGAAGGATGCCAAAGACTTGATTCATGATAGCAAGTTTTCTGCTCTTTGGCACCGTTGGACACTTATGTTATCGAATATTAAAGAAGACGGCGGCAGCAGTTCTGGCTGAGGCAAAGCTGCTGACCCTATCTGAAGGTTTGGTTTGTGCTTCAAGCAGACTCAGCTGATTACAAGCTGCACCGTAAGATGGAAGTGGTTTGTGAGAATCGTAGACCGCTTGTGGCTCCTGGGACTCACCAGCATGATGGGGACGACCTTGGAGGGAGCTAATAAGCACAGACCAGTGGAACGCCCACAAATCTGACCATTTTGGATCATCGAGAGTACCAGCAGGACTCAATGATGACGAGAAACAACCGTCTGCCCGAAAAAATCAACAACTGTGGCTTATCTGAATCTGACTCCCCTGTTCAGTCTTGAAGTAGGCCGACTATCAACGACTATCAAATTTATCCTGGGACATGTGTAAACTAAGGCTCTGCTCTATCCCCTGTGCAACTCCCCCTCCCGCCTCCGAGAACTTCTGTAGATGCTTATCAGAGCTGTACCGGCTGAAACCAACATCTTATCAGGACTCTGGTGTATCTGGAAGTGCTTCATGGACAAATCTCACCGTCTCGTTGTCAAATTCATATATAATGTTTTTAAATGTGCTGCTTTAGAGTTTTTTGACGCTTTAAATTGTGTCCTGACAAGAACAAGGTGTGAAGAGATCCTCTCCTCATGGTCTTACCCCCTTTTTTTACATCTAAAGAATAAGGGGCCGCGCTCTCAGGAGCAGCAGTAACGTGCACTCCGCTCATCTTTCAGATGACTGTACGAATATAATCTCACTGTGTCTCAGTGCAATGATAATAAAACTTATTCTGATTCTGGTTGTTCAAACAAAAAGTCCACAAATCCAGTTTGCACATTGGGCCTTCTCGTCCTCCTCTGTCTGAACGTGGATAAACTTCCTGTTAAAAACACTTCGATTAACTCTTCCTTTCCTCAAACGTGTCACAAACACGGTGTTTATTTCCAAGAGGCAGCAGGTGAAAAAGCTATTACACGCTGCTGAAGGAGCTTGTAACCCTCTGTCTGTCTGTCTGCCTGTCTGTCTGTCTGTCTGTCTGTCTGTCTGTCTGTCTGTCTGTCTGTCTGTCTGTCTGTCTGTCTGTCTGTCTGTCTGCCTGTCTGTCTGTCTGTCTGTGTTGCTGTCGTCCTCTCCCTGTCTCGCAGACTCTTTGTGCTTTTCCGTCTCTCGACCTGTGAGGTGAAAGTGGCTTCCATGGTAACGACACACTCTGTTTATGCCACGACGTCTCACTTCACAAGCTGTTGATGGCTTTGATTTGCATGTGTGTGTCGGTGTGCCCCCCCCAGCCATTTCTGAGAAGCCCTCTCTGAAAATACACACGGTTCAGGTGTTTGTGTGACGGGCAGGTTGAAAACCATCATTCACAAACATTTGGAGCATCATTTCAGGAAATAGACACGTCCACCCCTCTCTGTTTTTACTCAAACATGTTTTTTTTTCTCAAACGAGCATCCTACGAATTCTCCTAAATGTTAACTTTTTTAAAATCCTCAATGAAAAAAAAGAAATTGGTACTTTAGCTGAGAAGATTTTAAAGAACGTCAATTTAATCAAACTCATTTCCTTGTTCGACGAGAAGATCCTGGACCACTAACTTAAATTAGCAGCAGAAACAGTGATTATGACTCCTCCTCGCTAAAACCAGTCGCCCCCAATTAGTGGAGTTGGGGAGGCTGGGAGAGGAGGAGGTGCATGGAGAGGGGAGGGGAGGAAGGACTGCCAGACCCCCTGCTGGGCGGGAAGGGGTGGGGGGATAAAAATGGATTCCATACCAGGAAATCCATTAGGGCAGGGAACGGCGTGGAGCTGGCTGCACAGAGCGGCGGCCATGTTTTTTTAAATTCCTCATTAGGTGTAATTTCTAAATTACAATCAGCAGAAGGAGACGGCGAGGATCTGACCAACTCATCAGGATAATCAGGGTAATGGCATGATCCAGAGACAGGGAGCCAGATGAAGGGGGGTGGGGGGGGGGGGGGGTGATGCTGCTGCTGGACACTGACTTTCAGTTGTTTTTCTGTTTTGCTTTCCTAATGATTCTCCGTAGATAATGGCCGTGCCGTGTGGGGGTGCCGAGGCAACCAGCTCGTGGAGAAGCAGGGGTCCTCTGCTCTCGCCGGGGCGTAGACGAAGCGAGACAGAGAAAACTGGCGAGAGTGAAGCGAAAGAGCAGAAAGAACGAAGCAGGACGAGGGACAGAGACGAGTGGAGAGAAATCCAGGGGCCTTTGTGAGGTGGAGAGAAAGAGGTGGAGGAACGGGAGGAACGGGAGGGAGGAGAAGAGGTTAATTTGCACATATTAGAGAGGGCAGGATTTTTCATTAAAAAGAGATTGAAGTTGATATATGCCTGTGCGCAACTGACACACTGTACACTCTGATTGTGTTAAGTCCTTGACAGAACAAAGGATTGCCCCCCCGCACCACCACCACCACCCCACACACTCTCTGTCTCTCCTTCATCTATCTCCTGCAGCTCGGGTAGAATTTTGCAGCTTTATGGAGCTGTTTCATGGTGAATAGAAGCCCATATCACCTCAGGACCCCCTCCTTTAAAACATACCTCCCTTCAGAGAAAGACACGTCCACTGCAGAAAGACCTTCACGTGCATCCACGATACCTTTATATCCAGACTCCGGTAGATCTGTTGGAACTCTTCCACAAAAATCCAAAACAACCGGTGCGACCGAAGATGAAAAGCTCCGGTGGAAACTTCAGGACTTTTTGTGTTTTTCTTGAATCTTCTTCCATGGAATGTTTTTTTTTTATTTATTTACTTAAAAATAGTGCAAACAGAAAGTCTTTACTATGAAGTTCAGCCCTTTATCCTGGGGTCGCATTTCCTTTTGCGTCCACGTCCAGGGAGGTTGGCCACAGTCTCATGAACCTTATACTTTTTGATAATACTGGTGACTGGAACACAAAACTGAAAGAGTTCGGAGACACCTGAGATACAGATTAATTTATAAGAAACTTAACTTATATGTAATTAACTTGTAATAAACTTAACTTATATGTAATTAACTTACAATAAACTTAGTTTAAAACATAACAGTAAGACAAAAATGGTCTCTTTATCAAGTCTGTCCATACTTATTACATATATTTGTAAAGTAAATATTTTAACAGTTCCATTGCTTTCTTCATCGTATAATAAAGACATACAGATATACAGTACTTTATATCTGTTTTTACCAGAATCACTTTTCTTTGTTTCCATGAGCTCTAAGGGGACCAGTACTTTAACCCGTCTTGGTTTTGAGTTTTTGTTTTTCAAATATGGAGCTCCGAGGACTCCGTTCTTTACAAACACCACAGAATTTAGTTCTGCTTCCTGACTGGAAACAGGAAGTTCAAGCAGCCCATGGTTTTTATTATAAATCTCATTGCTCATGGCTGAGGGAAGTATTCAATAAATAACTTAATTCATAAAACTTGTTCAGCTGGTGGCCATTTCATAAAGGCACCTGTCAGGGTTGCATCACATTTATCTTCGATATGTCGAGTAGAAACTTCATGACAAGCTTTGCGAGCCGATCTGTCGTATGCAGATTATAATAATCTGGTTTGTTTACTTGAAAACAAATGGTCGCATCAGATTAAAAACACCAATCTTTTTTATTTCAACATGATTCATTTCTTGTTTTCATTCAAAGGAGGCGCGTTTCACGAAAATGTTCAGCTGTGGCCTCGCTACAGTAACTACATTAAAGCTCCGGCCTTCTTTAAAGGCGTGCATGTTGCCTGCTGCTTTTTATGCAAGAGATTTAAAAGCTCTAAGATCATCTATGATGAGAAGGGATGAAGTTAAAAATATGAATTGATGCTACGCACGACAAATTTGAGCTCAGTAACTGCAGATTGACTGAGTTATCGCTATTTTGGGGTTGATTTGGCTTCAAACCTGCAGCTTTTCAATGGGCGCTAAATGCTAATTGTTGGTTTTGAGTTCTCGATCCACATGTTCACAGCTGTTGTCCATCGTTCAACAGCTGATCTTGGTTGCTTTTGTGTTAAAAGAAGGGAGGTTGCACCAATCGACACCATCGGTCATGAAAGTCTAGTTTCAGCTCTTCCTCCTCATGTTGTCGCAGCATCAGTACCGCGCGTTATTAGAGATTTACAGGATTTCTGATGAATGTTTTGGATAATTATTGGGAGAGAAAATGCAAAAAGTGAAAGAATAAAGGTGTGAATGGGTTCTCAGTGTGGGAACAACGCAGCCATTGTGAACTGGAGACACGTATTGATGCCTGTCAATCAGCTTACAGCGCCGGGAACAAGCAGCGGAAAACAAAGGCAGGTCTGTGTCGTTGTCGTGAATCCACGAGCTTGAAACGCTGAAAGCCTGAATAACATTACAGGCTGTGATAATCAATGGCTCTTGCCACAGTGGAATTAAGCCGGCCTGGCGCCCCTTGTCCGCAGCCGCCCCACACCCGTCATTCTTTAAGCTCGACCCCTAAACTCCCGTAAAGCCTCGAGAGGGGACGAAGCCAAGGACAGAGCCGGCTGCTCATTGTGATTTAATCTCTGCTGCCTCTCCACGCTGAGAACAAACATCA
>JARVLU010000600.1:26793888-26812619 GCA_031762415.1 Simpsonichthys santanae
ACACATTTTTTCAATGTAAAACAACTTCTAACGGCCGTATTAATGATTCTAAATGTGTTTTAATGTGTTTCCAAGCAAATATCTAACATAAAACCCTAAAAAAAAACAAAAAAAAAACCAACGAAAAAATGCTAAAATGCTGCAAAAAAAAGTCCGCGCGGGTTGATGACGTCACTGGGGCGCGCCAGCCGTATACGCTGAAACGCCGTAAACCAAGTCCGCCGTAAACCGGGGACTACCTGTACTTTTTTGTTTTTTTGCCAAACAACTGAAACACATTTTAAAATAAGTAACGTTTTCCCATTTACTGTGCATAAATTGCACACAGCTTTACTCAAAGACTCCAAAAAAGAGAAGTTAAATGCCTCATACTTTCAGCGTATAGTAGTTGTGACATCTTCACAAAAAACAAAATGGAGTGGGGGTGGGGGGGGACTGAAAACCTGAAAACTGAGCAGAATTATGGACTTAGTGAGCCGTTTCTGTTCTTTAGAAAAAATGTGAACTGACGTGAACTCTGCAATTGTTGTTTTTCTGCTAATACGTTTGTTCATTTGTCTTTTTTGTACTAAACTAGGACAAAGTGAAAAAAGGTATCCATTTTACTTTTACTCAAACAATAAGTACTTATGCAAGCAGAAAAATATCAGACGTAAGAGCAGTAAAAGCGTAGCCACAAGAGACTATATAAGTTGGCGGGGAGGGGTGGGGGCAGCAAAACCAGGAAAAAAGTAAACCGATACAGAAGGAGAAACAGAAAAATGTGATAATTAAGAAAACAAAATAGTGTTAAGAGGAAGGACATGAAAGAGTTCATGGGTGAAAGAACAAGAAATGAGAGGACGTCTTATGATGCAGCAACGAAGCGCACAAAATAAAATGTATTTCACACCCAATTTAAACAATGTGTTATATTTGTCCGTTCAGAACAAAAACACAATAAAATCATTCATTTTCAAACACACCCAGCCTGCCGGACACACATGCACATGCAATTACATGCAACAAACCCTGACACATTCACGGCTCTTAATACAATGTGTAATTAAATTTATTATCAAGAAACAAGAGGGGAAAATCCCATTTATCAACACATGTGGAGACTGGTTAAGGCAGCAAATATACTTTTCTAGAAAAATTTCATATCTGGTGTGGCGCAGAGTTTTAGTTAGTAATTCATAAATACAATCATATATATATATAAATACATAGGGACACTTACCAGTTTGCTGTGATGGTATTTGCAATATCCACAGTATTTGACATTATCTGCGTCTGATCCTTGTTCTTCACACAACAGTCCTGCAAACTGGGCACTGACAAAAAAAATAATGTAAGAAAATAACAATTTGCGTATGTTATTAAAAATCGCACTGGGTACAAAACGAACAATAAAACAGAGATTAGTTTGTTAAAACTCCAGTTTGATGTAGAAAATGACTGAGCATGTGGCACGTCTCACCATGTGACGTGGAAGGCCTGTCGGCAGCCATGTTTGTTGCAGGTCATACAGGCTCCGGTGGCTGCTTTACTCTCTCTGCCCTGCTCTTCACAGATGTAACACGTCTACACGCACAAATCAAAGACGAGATGAAGTCCACCTCCTGAATTTTTGTTTTGTGACAAATGTGTTCAAAGATGCACTTTGTTACCTTGTTGTAGCGCTCGTGCGGCACCGACTGGAGCACTATGGGCTCCATAGTCGACACGTTCGCAAACTCCACCTCGGGTATGTAAAGCGCACAAACCACGTGGGCCCAGCCTGTTAAAAGTCATTAAACAAGGCTATAAGCCTCTGCACGAATACGTCTACACAACCTGAACATAGAAACATTAACTGTCTGGTTCTTATTTATACAAAATTAGAAAAACTGCACAGTTTAAGGGCAGGCGGTGATAAAACGCATACTTAACAGGTTAATAATCTACAGCCATACACCATGAAACATGCAGCCACAGGGAGGAACTGAAGAGTTTACTGTCGTGTCTAAAGACCAGTTGACATATTGAGCTGTAAACTGGACTGCAACCCTCATCCTTAAAGGTAACCTATTTTATCACCAGAGATATGCAAATTTATGGAACCTGTAGAGCTGAGCAGGCACTCACGGGAGGGTTTTCAATCAGTAACTCAACAGCCAAGATACTGATGGCTAAACCCTGAAACTACAGGCTTGATGTGGTGACTGAACCGAAACAAACATCATGATGTCGCCCTCCCTCCATCATCTTTACCAGCTACTTCCTTTGCAGGTCATGGGGGTCAATGGTGCCCGTATCCAGCAGGACACCTGGACAGGTCTCCAGTCCATCACAGGGACACATAAAGACAAACGAAACAACCATCCACTCTCTCACGCACACCTGGGAATAATTTAGAGTTACTAATCAGCCTAACATGCATGTTTCTGGTCTGTGGGAGGAAACCCATGCATGCACGGAGAAAACATGCAAACTCCACCCAGAAAGGATTTGATGGGATTTGATCCAGCAACCTTATCACTGAGAGGCAACAGCTCTACCAACTGAGCAACCATGCCACCCACGATGGCTGTATACTTTCTATCAAATGCATTAATTTTATTATTTTAAATACGTTGCACGTTTGAACAAAAAAAAAAAAAGAATTTTTAAGAAAAAGCCATAAGGAACAGAGTCTTAAAACTCTTCCATACTAGATTTTCTTTTATTTGGAAAATGGTCAAACCAAATCCCTGACTTTTTAAGAGTGCGCAGGAACCCTGACAAAAAGCTCAAGAGGTTTTAACTCATAAGCGCTTTGATGTGGACGCAACAAAGAAATTAAAATAGTCAGTGATGGTCCTTCTCCAGCTATAATTGTGCATAATTTCCATGCTTCAAACAACAGAAAAGTCTGAGTGCTCCATTTACTTACTTTTAAGCTCTTAGTGCGTTTTAGAGAAGATAAAATAATGGTTTTAAAACACATCAAACACAAATTATAAACCATCTTCGGTCCAAAAAAAAAAAAGTCTGTCATGCAGACATCTTTTTGCTGGCCCCTTTGCTAAACATTACGTTTACGTGTCAAAACATGTGAACGTCGGAATGCAGAATCTCACATGCTTTAATTTGTAAATTGCAAGTGTGTGTACCTAAGCATCTGTTTATCGAGCCACAACACACACACACACACACACAGCTGCCTGTCAGCAAAGACAAACTGGGGGCAGTAGAGTGACAGCAGGGCACGGCGGAGAGGCAACAAAATTGACGACAGGTTGAGGAGGAGCTGGAGGAGGTGAACAGCAGGTCAGATGGAGGTGGGAGTCTCCGACCACATTGGAGGTGTCTGTTTTTCCCCCCACAGCTGAAACAAACACTGGCCTAAACTTACAGTTGAACCCATGACCTGCCTTTGACCTGGTGAGTGGGACCGGAGGGGGCGGGACCGAAGGGTGGAGCGGATGTGAAATGTGGGCACGTTGTTGTTTCGAAGGATCTGGAGGAGCCCATTAAACCAGGACTCTAAAGAGTAGCAGGGTTTTACTCGCTGGTCTGAAAGTTCAAATTTATAGTCGAGAAAACCCCATAAGGGCGTTTGTTTTATTTACTAAATGAAACAATATCTGCAAAGTCATAAAGTCTGCAGAGTTTCAGATTAACTACAGTAATGTGCTGCGTAACATGACTCAGCTGAATTAAATAATTGAACGTTCAGCTTCAATCAAAATCAATTTATTTCCTGCACAAACTAAATAATGTTTGTATAACGGTCACATAAAAAAACAACGAGTTTGACACAAAACTAGGTATAACAATGCCGTATTTTTTTTTTTTTTTAAACTTTCCATTCTGTCAACTTTGCTCACCTGAAACAACAACGACAACAAAGATCAACAAGTGACAGGGAGCTGATGAGAGCTAAAGAAGATGGTGAGAAAACTGCAAAGCGACAGAGAGGGGTCATGGGAAGGGTAAAATAAAAGAGAAAGTAGTAAAACGGTGTGTGTTGGTGTTGTCCTCATGCCTCCCTGCAGGCCTGGACACAATCCCACAGCTGTGCCTCTCCCTCTCCGACTCACACACACACACTTACATGCACACAGAATATTTACAGTCTCCACCAAGATGACCTCCCAATGAACCCCGCAAGGAGACTCCTCACAGGCCACGCACTACACCCGTCCCGCCCCCTCATAAACCCACACACACACTCGCACGCTCTCATAAAACACGGACAGGCGAGGACGGTGCGGAGCGGCGGCACACACAACAAACGGCTACATAACTCTCCCAGCACGCTCACGGCCCTTCAACTTGCTGGTGATGTGCAATTAAAGACGGCAAACAAGAGGCGAGGCACAGATGTGAGAGGGTGCGTGAGGCTCCGTTACCTCCGTTGTCCGTCCTCTTGAGGGCTCCATCTTTGTGGGGGCAGAGCTCACATCTCTGTCGGTGACAAAAAGGGGGAAAGGAAAATCAGATCAGGAACAAGTCGACCTCCAGGACTTTTCGTGAGGTCAACACGTGGACGTATGACAGTGTGAGACGAGACGGACACAGTGAGGCACGCAGCCAGCTACAGTTTGGGAACACACCCTCATTATCTGCCACCTAACTGCATTAACTATCATTTTAACAGCTCTCCTGATGACTCAGCGAATTCTCAACACGAGCAGAACGGACCTCTAAATGCTACACACCTGAAACAGGATTTTACAAAGAGCCGTCTGAGTGGGTTATAAGCTCTGCTTAAGACGCCTCTAAGTTTTTAATATTTTTGTGTTACATTAGAAATAAAGGGGCAGCTTTGGTACAATCTGCTCAACATTACGTCTTATTGGCAAAATACACCAAGAACTATTTTCCTGCTAACTGTGTGAATTCTGACTCGTTTTTCTTTTTCAAAATATGCTTTATGCAATAAAAATACGTCATTTTGGGAACTCAGTTTATTTAGGAGTTCAGCTTATTTAGAAGATTATGGAACACCAAAATGCTCAAATTAAATTAATAAAGCATTATCAAATAAGTATCTAAGTTCATTACTATGAACTTTTTCAATTTTTATTCTTTTATTTCATAACTGTTTTCCATCATGGCTCATTTATTTCATAATGGGGTTTTTCAGCAGAAGACTTCAGCTGTCAATCAACGTCAATCAAGAGGATTACGTTCTTGTTAAATTCAAAGAACTAAAACAGCGAGTCCTCCCGTGCACGCTCCTGCGGCACCCATCACCTGTATCGTTTGAGAACGTCATCCTCTCAATTTGAGCTTCTAAAGTTACCTGAGCTGAATGAAGTTCATGCAGCTCTGCATCCTTCATGACTGTTGACCTAGAAAGTTGCTGTTAGCTGCTATGCTAGCTGTAGCAGTTAGCAACAGGAAAACTAATGGATGTGAAGGATCAGCCAGTGGGCGTGAAGGTCCAACCCACTGACGCTCTGCTGGAAAGAGTCATTATGAAATAAATAAGCCGTCATGAAAAACACAATTATGAAATAAAAGAATAAAAATGAAGTTTTCTTATTTCATAACGTTTTATTTATTTAATTTTGAGCGTTTTGGCGTTCCATAGCAGATGACTTAATAAGTTTTTGATAACTTTTATAATTTTCAAAAACTTTATAATTACTCTCACCACAGAATTAAACGGAAACCTCCAATTCTTTCAAATTCATTTTTCTACTTTAAATCTGCTTCAGCACACAGTTTATTTGCTACTTTAGCTTTGACAAGTCAACTGCAACCTATAACTTTCTGTTAATGTTTGTTACTTTTACCATTTTGTTAGCCTATTGGTCCATTAAGCTTTTTGCTAGCATGTCACTACTTTTATTTTTTAACTAGCATTTTGATACATTTAGCTTTTAGATAGCTTTTGGCTACTTTAAGGTAGGATTTGATACTTTTGGCTTTAACTGAGTTTCAGCTTCTTGAGCAAATTTCAGCATTCACATGGAGTTTTTACAAAACATGCAACTTAATGCAAGTTCACTCATTGTGGTGAATGGGGATGGAGCCGATCTGATCCGGTATTGGTATCAGGTACCAACATAATTCCCAGGCTGGAAATTTGCAATCCAACCTGCAGAGATTTCCAATGCATGAGCCATGTCTGGGCTTTAATGTTGTCTGCTTAAGTGACACCACAGGTGATTCCCTGCCGGCTGCGCTGCTCTGCTCGCTGCAAAACATGGAACGGATTTTCTGAACGGAGGCATGTCTCATGAGACACGAAGTCATGAGACACACCTCCGTTCAAGAAAGGCAGGCGAGCAATGAGCAACACTGTGGCTAACCAAATTTTCATCACAACATGTCTGCAGTGTGGAAATATTCAACACCAGAAACACAGCAATCAAGACAGCAACGTGCAATGTTTGCATAGCCGTTGTACTGAGACGTGGAAGCTCCATCATGACCCAATAACATAACACAACAAACAATCAAACATTTGAAAAAAGCACCACATTAAAGAGCACAAGGATTTTTTTGACCAGGAAAAGATGGAAGTAGCTGTCAGGAATCACTTCTGTAAACTTCCACCAGACAACGTGAAAACTAAAGGGATTACGAAGAAGTTGCTTAACTTCATTGTGCTTGATGACCAATTATCAGTTGTAGAAAACTAAAGCATTTGCAGCCTAGTTGAATACTTGCAGCCAAGATAAAGTTTACTCTCCAGGAGGAGATATTCATCAGAGACTGAACTATACAACCAAGTTACGTTGAGAAGTTATGAGGCACACACCTCCGTTCAAGTTCCAGTCCTGAGCTTTACTACAGAAATTTCTCTTAAGATGTCTGCTCAATGTCACTGATAAGCCTCACTGCGCACTGGGTTGACTCGGATACACACAGCCTCTGTAGTGATGTGCTTCAGGTAAAAAAAAGTGCAGCGGCTCACACAACCGAGCTACAACCACAGTGTCCATTAAAGAGATGTTAAATCAGTGGAAGATCCCTCTGGAAAAAGTGCACGTCATTCTACGGGACAATGCAAATCACATGACGGCTGCAATGAAAGATGTGACAGTTCTTAGTCTGGCCTGTTTAGCTCATACACTGCAGCTTGCTGTGCCAGAGGGACCAATATCACAATGCAGCTTTAGTGATTAGCAAACAGCAGGAAGAACGTAGCACACTTCAAGCATTCACTACTCGACCTGCACCTTGAAATGCAAGGTGCGGGAACCACGACCACCCCAGCTCCCCTTGTTCGAGATGTTCAAACAAGATGGAATAGCTCCTCCTATATGATCAAGAGCCTTCTGAAAGAGAAGTGACCTCTCAATGCATATGCTGCTGACCACAGCTTGCCGGCAACACCATCACCCAACGAGGGGAGTTTGCTGGCAAAAACAGCGACAGTGTTGAAAACCTTCAAGGAGTTAACCAGGAAACCAGGACCTCCTCTGCAGCCGATGCAATCCCAAACTCCTCTCAAAATCTAACGTTTCCTTAATAAATGCACTACGATGGTCAAATCAGCTGCATTTCCAAAAGCCAATACAGTACAAGGAAACATGAACGCACAAAGAGCAACTTGTGTCTTCTAAATTTAACCAGCACCTACAAACAATTGTTTGTTTGCTCAGATTTATAGCAAAGGTGTGTCTGTTGAACTTTTACTTGATAAATGCACTTCAATGGTCAAATCAGATGCATGTCTCCGGGGCAGCGCAGAAAAATGAAGCTGATTTAACGGTCGCTCCAGGCAGGCGACGGTGGCAGGTTATGGCAAGCTGATTGTGTCATTAATAGCTACTTTTACCTATTAGACGATACAATAGCATACCAAACTACCTGAGTGTCATGTAGCACCTGAAAATGGTAGTGTTCAATATTTTCAGTCAGAATGAATGAAAATGATCATCTCAGCAAAGAAATTGGTTCATAAATATGGGAAAAATCCATAAATACGTCACTTCAGCAAATAAGTTGCAGGGCATGCAAATTATGCAAAAAACCTGCGACTTATAGGGTGAAAAATACGGTAACGTTGGCCAAGTTTTAAACTGAAAATTTAATCCTGCTAAACCAAAACTACATGATTGATTCCTAGCATTAAAGAGGATATTTGTTAGCTTACAATGGGGAGGTGGATGTATGTGTGGACGTGCATGCTGTCTCGCAGCAGCAACACATTCTTTGTACTCAGCTCATTTAATTTCTGTGTCAGATTCTTTACTCGTGGAGAAACTGCCAGGAGGGAGAAGGCTCTCCTCGTGACACAAGAGCTTAAGAAGATGGAGCAAGGACTGCCCAGGGCATCGGCTGATGAAGCAGGGGTGACAGAGGCAGAGCCAGCAGAAGGGGTCGCTTGCATGGAAGCTGGTCCAAGCACTGGTTGTCCTCCAACGCGTAGAGCAGCTTCAGCAGTCTGTACGACAGAATTCTGGAGGAGCAAGTTGAACCTGCCCGAGGTACAGGCAGTGGTTCTCCAAATGCAAATCTATTTGAAAGAACCAACAATAGGTGAGAAAGACAGCCCTTTCCAGTACTGGGCAAACAGCCATGCTCAGTTTCCTCTCCTTGATGCTGTTGGTGCAAAGTTCCAGAGCTCCTTCAACCAGTGTGGAAAGAGAAAGACTGTTGAGCACGGCATCCAGTATCTTGGATGAAAAGAGGAAATGTTTGACAGCAGAAATGCTCATATTCCTCAAAAAGAACCTGCTAATGATTAAGTGACATTTGTTGAACACTAGATCACTCCCTCATTGTTAACTTTTTGAGGAGTCATCTACTTTTTATTGTCTACTTTTGAAGAACTGTTACACAGACTCTGGTGTTAAGCTTAATCCAGGTCACCTTCAGTGTCAAACCTACTGTACTTGACTTTTGCTGTTCACACACAGTTTTATTGATAATGTGTGCAAATGTTACACTTATTGCAATTTTCTTTTATTTCAAATATTTGACATTTGAAAATCTTGATTTGTTGTTGCTACAAGAGAAAGAATGTACTTAATTTGTGCTGATCAGAAGAAGCAACAGTTTGTACTTTATTTGGAGGGGTTAGAGAAGTTTATGGGTATCTGTCTTGGATTTAATAAATACTGATAGTATTTATTAAAGAAGCAGAAGCAGAGTTTGGGAGTGGAGTTTTCCCAAACTCTGCTTCTTTGAATTGAGAAAGCTCCTCAGATGAAGAGCGAAACGGCTTCTGTTACAAATAAAGTCCAGTTGGTTCTGTATTGAACTTTTTTTTTTTTTTTATCTTCTCACCAATCACCTTTAATTTTACAAGAAATTTAAAAAAACAAACAAAATCTACCCCCTTAAATAAATAAATCCAACAACAAAAAATCTAATCATTCTTAAAGAGAAACTTAAAATGTTGATTTTAGTTGTAGTCCAAACAAGGGGTCCATACTGTTTTATTCCAGACCGAGTACAAGTACTTGAGATTAAGTACTTACCAAAACTAAGCACCAATATGCAGTAGCAGTATATACATTACAAAATGACTAGAAACTCATTGTGTTTATTCAGACACAGCAGATGGTCTGCTCTCCTAACATCACTGGTATTTATCTTTAAATATGTCACCACTGTTTAATGCCCTCAGTTGAGCAGTGAAAGAGAAAATGTTGTCACTTTGCAAAAAATGTGGTATAAATCAGGATTATCAGTGTTTTTAAGAAGCTGGTGTTGGTATCACCACCACACCCTTAATCAAATGTAAGAATAATTAGTAATCATGTTTCTAATCCATCGAATTACGTTTTAACATTTTATTTCTTCATTCTTAAAGGATTGTGCAAAAGTCTTCAACTACGACTCCTACCTTTTGTTTTGCTTTCAAGACAACATTTCTTATATTTTTAAAATGCTTTTAAAACTTATCTTCTAAGTTGTCTTATGAACAGAAAACCTTTAAGTTGGATGCCTTCCATGCTTGAATAACTCACGAGCCGTAGTTAAGTGGCTTGAATAAAAAAAAACATTCATCTGAAAATGGTCTGAAGTGAAAATGTGTGAAATTCAACCAGTTGCCAAAATAAATTCATTTTGAACAAGAAAAACATTCAAAAGTCTAAAGAACTACCTGCTGCGGATTTCACAAATTTTCTTTACATAAAATGACTTTATCTGAATAGGCTTGGGCATAGGCAAAGACATTTCTATTCTATTTTTAGGTGTAAAAAGATAAGCTAAGCGTCCTGCATCAAGTTACAAAGACAGAGAAAACTTTACGTTAAAGCAAAGGAACATTTGCTCTTTCTGCACACAGGAAGACAAAAGGAAACGCTCCAGCACCTGTATCAACAGCTACATTAAGTAAATCTTACCCTGACCAAATCCAGACAGGTCTTTGGAAGTTTGCTGAGGTCATGTTAAGTTGACACTCAGCGAGCCGTACCAGATAGTGTGTTGCAACAAGTTTCACCCAGAGACCAGTCTCACATGTAATGATTCAGAGGTCTGAGGAGTTCAGGTCAGCCCACGGTTCTTAAAGCATTTCCAGGGAATGAATGGTTCTCAGAGGAAGCATTTCTGTCTGAACAGCTTGTTTATGCAGTTACTTCCAACACTCCAGCAGATTTGATAAAGGAGGCAAACTGGAAGGACGTTTGTGACCATCTTTTATAAAGCTTTCAAACTGGATAACAGAAAGTTGGTGAAATTATGACATGTCTATACAGACCTCTAATTTACCTTCTATAATTACGACCCTACCAAATTTGCAACAATACTATTCTGCAATACATTGTAGGTTGTTTAATTTGTTTCTATCCCATTGTTTTAAAATGAAAAGTCCATCCTTTTGTAATCGTATTAATTTAGCTATCAAAATAAAACAAACTTCTAAGTTTTAAATTTAGATCTTACATCACAGAAAGGTTCTGTAGAGTAAAAGGCGCCCGTTTTCAGCAGCTGCTAAACAAATTCCCCACCAGCGTGAATTATAGCTGGTAGGCTGTTTGTTTTTTTGACAAATGTGTTCTGTGTTCAAAGAACATTGTTCCAGACATCCTGTGTTTTATTAAATCTAAGCTGTGATGTCATGGTTGTTCGTGCTTGGTCAGTCTTTTTCTTATTGTCCTGTCAATATTTGTAACATTTGATGTGTTAACAGAGGCCTGCAGAGTATGAGGTGTAGCTCCTGGTGTGTGCAGTCTCTCTGAGCTTCGTAAGCTTTGACCGCAGGGTAAACTCTCAAACTCCAAGACTGACAGCTGTTTTAAATGTCTTCAATTTGCGAACAATCTTCCTCACTGTAGAAAGACCGACTCTAAATTGTTTTGAAATGTCCTCATAATCCTTCCCAGACTGACGAGCAGATTTTGACTGCTGATGCCATTTCTTCATGGCATTGTGTTAAACCACAGCTGAAGGCTCCAGAACAGGACACTACCAAAACATCTGCTTTTAAAGAGGTGCTCAAACCTGCTCACGCTAACCTCAAAGCCTTTGCTGTGTTACGCTGACTTTTTGTGCTTTATGAGCAAACAGATTAAACTGGAGGTGAGTTTGTTTTCAAGATTCATCACCAAATTTTTGTTTGCACTGAAGCTCAAGCTGATCTAAAAAATTAAAAAAAAAAACACAAAGCACTAGCAAAGAAAATGTTGAACGGAGACAAGTGGGTTAATATGAGATGTTGATTTATGGTTGGTATAGTTCAACTAGAAGGATGGTACTGAAGTTTTATTAAAACTTTAGGAAGCAGTGTCAAAAAGCTGGGCTAAACAAGTCTCCTTTAATATCAGGTCACTGAGATAACTCATAAAAGATGAATGAGAAAAAGGAATTAAATAACTCACCACACGAGCTGCTCTCTCCTGAGATTCACACTTCCTGCAGAACCAGGGACCAGTAGGCACCTGAACGATGCCGTAACAAGCTGCAAACAGGCAAGGAAGGCGTTAAAGAGGCAAACATTTACATGTAACCATCTTAAAAACAATTTTTAGATGCAGTGCCACAGAATACTTTAAATAAACCTGTACTACAGAACCTAACAGCATTTGGTCACAATACACATACTACATTATTAACTAATCAAGCTAAACCATGGACTGCTGCAACATTCATTAGAAGGTATTTCAGTACTGAAAAGCACTTGAGTGTTTGTAGGTAACCAACCATACAGGCGCAGCAACACTACTTTAAACAGCCTACCTCCACACATTTTCAGATTATCCCTGATCTGACCAGAGCCCATAATCCACTGGAATGAAGAGCTATAACCCAGATTTCTGAAAACATGGATGGTTTATCCAATCACTTAAAAGCTTGTTTTTTATTTTTATTTTGCTGCTAAGCAAATCAACCCAGAACGTGAATGCTTCATTTTAATCTGTTACTTTTCTTGTCCTAAACCACAAGAAATGTGTTTGTGTATTTGATATGTAATCATGTTCATTGTGCTGATTTCAGGCACTAACATCCATCGTGATTTAGATTTAGATGATGTTATGCTCTCCATATACGTTAGACGTCTCCACTTAAACCACCTTTGAAAATGGACAGGAACCCTTTTATCCACATTGGTTTGGTAGTCTGAACACAAATCATCCAGAGCAAACCATGTATTGAACTGAATGATGCCAAATAAGCAGCGGTGTTACTACCAAATATATCCCTGTAAAAATTTCCTCCACCATGGCAAATTAAAGATGACCAAAGCATCCTTATGAATACCCTGAAGATATGGAAATGGAACAGTTGTTTGTTCTTTCTGGTTAAAACTGAATAAATTGTATTTTTTTGAGCATGTTTCAATGAAAATTTCAGTTTGTGCGCACTTTATCAATCAGTGAATTACATGGACATAGTGTTTCGTATTAGTCTGTTTGTTCTGATTGTTTTTAGAGTTGGTGTAAAAGACAGGCAGTATATTAAGTTTATCTGATATATTGTGAGTCATCAGTCATGCAATATTAAAAATGACTGTCACAAATATAGAAAATAAGTTTTATTGGTGCTTTCTTTGAGTCTGTATCTAATTCCCTAGTTTAGGTTTTTTTCCAGGTGCTTCTTCTTCTGCAGGGAAGTTTGTTGTTTTTTATCCAGTACAACTATAATATTCAAAGGACCAAGGTATGAGAGTCATATGTGTGTATACAGTATATATCAAGCAAAAAATAATGGATGGATGGATACATATATTAAATATTGTGATAAATCTCCAAAATGTTAGCATATACAGTACTGTATTTTATAGCCACGGACCACAAGTACAGTTGTCAGATAATGGCAAATTGAGTTATGTCAAACCTACAACAATCTAAGCATCATTATAATCACCTAATTAAAGACTGTACTGATACTTTTACAGTGAAACTGTGTAGAAAAGATCTGCCATAAATGTTGGTATGTTGTTGAAGAAAAAAAAGTGTGCTGCTTTTAACCTTTTGTAGATGAGCCTGGTCTAAGGCTCCCATCTGCACAATCTGGATGTGTTCATACTCCAGACAATACCAGACACAGTTTTATCAAGGTGAGATAAAGCTATTTGACTGCAAAACTCAATCTTCAACAATTTTATTTAACCAAACAATTAAGGATGCACGATATTGAATTTTTGGCCGATATGCTAAAACTTATTTGGTTGATAGCTGATACCAATACTGATATTTTTTCCCTAGACCTACTTACAGACTACATAACTTTTTTCTGCTGTGGAGTTAAAATACTACATTATTATGTATGGTCTTTGTCAGTTTGGCCTGCTACCAAATTCAGATGCCAAAAAAGGAGTCTGAAAATGATGCAGCAATTCAACTTGGATTATGTTTAATGTCAAATTTAATCATGACATTTACTCTCTCTAACACAAAGACAACACTTGAACAGTGCAAGTTTGTAAATTTTCACAAATCTAAACTCAATGGCGGGCATGATGTCATAAGCGCCTTTTATATCTGTGAGTTATTTTGTTGGAATGGCTGATATCCGATATTTAACTGTATCGGTAATATCGGCCGATACCAATACCATGCCGATAATATCATGCATCACTACAAACAATTTTTTAAAGTTTTTGGTATGACTAACATCTACAAATGCAGAATATAGTTCAACTGCACAAAAATAGCCACATACCATATGTGTGAACAACATCCAGAAATGCTGCCTTTTTATTCTAGACAAAACTACCGGTAGTTTAATATGGACTGAAGCAAAATGGAAAACTGTTCTGTGATCAGACGAATCTAAATTAAAATTCTTAAAAACCAAAGCAAAACACACAAATACCACATCTTAAGCTCAGAGAGATCAACAAGCCTGTTATCACTGCACAATTTACTGTACAAGGTTGCTTTTCTGACGATTTGGGGATGCATTTGTGCTTCTGTGCTTCACCTTCATAAGATCAGACCTAGGGACAGCTTCAGTATTTTTTCAGCCTAATGAACACATGGCTAGCACTTACACATGTAAACAGAGAACTTCATAATCATGCGAGTCATCTTTGCTGAGCACAGCTGCAGTAAAACACGTATAATCCTAACACAGAAAGGTTTATTTGTCATGTTATTATTGATAAAATTCGAACTACTTTCGAAAAGCACACCTATAGCAAGGTCATCGCCTCAATTTGAAGTGAACACAGCTCGTCAAGAGCAGAGTCCCTTATTAAATGGCAGCTTCTGACAACATAACAATGACACAGCTCGGGCCCAGAACCGTGTTTATACTTCCGCTGTCAACTATCATCTACACATGCAGGCTCAGAGCATGAGCAGCCAGAACGCATGACCTCAGCTCGGTGAAAAAAACAGGAGCAGCAGCAGCAGGAGGAGGCGTCATAACCTTCCAGCGATGCTAACTAGCATCGAGGCTAAATGCTAGCTGCTAGCTTAGCTAACGTCCCAGCTTACCTTGATGCACGGCGACGTTGCAGCCGTGTCCGTCGCAGTACACCAGCGGGTTCTCCGCCCAGCCTCGTTCGTCCGAGCACACGCAGCACCCTCCGATCATCTCCTTCATGTTACTCGTCGAGAGCCGTGCAGTGTGACAACGCTCGCCGGAGACCATCTACGAAGAAAGCGGCGGACATGCGGAGGAATGAAACGAGCTGCTCCGGCAGGCCCTCGTCGGAGACGGCCGTCGTTTCCCGGCCACGCAGCCCCCTAGGTCCCGCTCGATCGAAATGACATGTTTTTAAACGTGTTTACGTCCGTTCACGACGCAGTAGTTTTTTCCCCCCCTCACCAAAACATCGCCGTCACAGCGCGGTGGTAAGCAGAGGGGGAACTTCGTAGAGAACAGGAAATACGTCATGACGCAATGTGACGTATGGTGTCACGTGATTGAACCGGTAACGGTTGGTCCCACATGGCAGCAGCAAAGTTTGAAGCCAAAAAAAAAAAAAAAAAAGATCACTCAGCAAATTTCACTGCAATCATCAAGTCAGGGTGATAATCTGGGAATTTTTCACAGCAATAATTTATTTTAAGGCTGGCAAGGAAATAAGTTTTTAAATTTTACAAATACATGTATATGGCTTAATAAATTAAAGTTTTATTGAAGTATACCGCACAACCATTGAAGATACTCATTGCATAACATGAAATCCAACATTAAAATGCTATTCCGAACAATATCAAATGGTGCAGTTTGAAAGAGTTGACTCATATTTTTTCCAGTTATGCAAATTGAAGTGCAGGTTCTCAGTGTAAACAAAGCATTTGGCTGAATCAACCAAAATAGAAAAGAAGCTAAATAAATGAAGACAACTGTCAAATAGCCAATATCAGGGATCAAGCAAGGTGGTCTAAGATTAATTTTGACATTCAAACGTACACGGCTTTTGCAAAACGTCTGCTAGACCATAACTGTCAGAGTCAGAGATTCTTCATTGCTATTCGCACCCCATGTGGTACATGTGGAGGAACAAAATTATGTACCGTACACAGTGTCCCAGTGTTTGACCTATATTCAACCATAATTCAATTCAGTTTATTTATATTGTTCCAGTTCACAACAAAGTTGTCTCAATCTTGTCCGTGTTAGTTTAGGTCCAAATGAGCACCTTTAACTTCACACATTAGATTTTTTTTCTTCAAATGTGTTTGGGCTGTCCTAATTAACATTTTATGCCAGTTCAATGGTTTGTGTTTATGTTTAAAACATCAAACACACTATCAAAACTCTGTTTCACTTTTAATTATTCTTTTATTCAATTGTGTGGGGAAAGAAAGAACATGATCTACTAACAACAGTTTTCTGTACACTTTATAATCAGTTTCCAAAATGAAAATGTTGTTTTCATGCATAATTTAAGAGAGCCTAGCTGACAATGATTTAATCAATAATTAGAAAATCACACATACTGAGATGTATCAAAGGTGAACTTTGACAGTGTTTACTCCTGTAGTTTTCCAGTTATAATGACACAATAGTGCAGGTCTGCTCTCAATGTAAAGAAAGCATTTTCATCTCCATACTTTACTCAATTCATCCATACACATCAAAACAGTCAGTCTAATCACAAATGGCAAAGATTGTTGACATATTTCAGTCTCTTTGGCTGTAACAAACTTGGTAGTTGGCAACTGTACAAAATAAAATGCTCACAATATTTTTATTTAAAGACACATTAACCATCAATGTACTTTTTAAATATCCTGTCCATATGGCATTGCAATGAGTATGTTTTTGGGATCATTTTTTTTTTTCTGGGCAATAAAAGGTTGGTTTTTTAAAAACATTTAATCTGTAATTATAATGATCTCAACATAAAACAGGTGCAAGCTTTTGTGACTTTAGAGCAAGTCCGCTTGAAATCCTTCTCCGTGAAGGAATACTTATTAAAGAATAACAACAAAACAAAGGAATGTTGGTAAGAGGCTGCACATCCGCATGCCAGTTTTGTTTTGACAGTTCTGTTACCAAGGATGCTGCAGCACGCACGTGCACATGAACACGCACACGCCATTCCAAGCACTCAGCTGCTGCTTGCATCACCAGCTCCTCTGAGCGTGCTCTCCGTTTCCAGAGAAACGTAATGACTTGCCAGTAATGTGCAAGAGCACACGAGCGTCCTCCGTGTAATGTGGCGAGAGAGAGGTCCCTGGGAGTGCCTGCCCATTGTTTGCTTTAATTTCAAATTGCTCAGATGCTCCAGTCGACACTGGACCCTGCACTAAAAGGGGGGGAAGAGGGAAAAAAGTGAATTGTGTGAGGCAGGGAAAACCTATTAGAGCTGAAGAGAACAAAGGAAGGCAAAAGGTGGGGGCCGCGCTGGAAGGCCCCATATAGCTAGAATGCAGAATAATTTTATAACTGGCTTCAGATTTAGTCAGAGTCGTACAAATATTGTGTAACATTGTCGTGTTAGAACATCAGGTGCCTCCGCTGACTGTTGGAGTCTTCGCTTCTGTGCCGTTTATCCCAAAAACCTTCAGAGCTTCATGTCTGCTGTGCAAACTGATCCTACTGGTAATCTGTGAACCCACAGCAGCAACGCTCACTAGCTGTGTTAAAAAAAATAGACTCAACGATTGAGAAACTGCTGCTCATAACGTTCAAAGTCAAGGTTATCCTGTGCTTTTTGGGTTTGCAGCTGTTGCAGCTAAAGGGGTGACTTTGTTGTTGTTGGTGTTTTTGTTTTGTTCGTGCCACTTTTAATTCTACCATTGACTTTCAGTTCATTTTGAACAAACAAAATAAAATTTAAACCAAACGGCACCATTTCACTTAAAACATAATTATTTTACTGATTAAAGATTGTCCCAAGGTGCTTTAAGGCCAGACAGTTTTTATTTTTAATTATCTTTGAGCTGTTTGCTCCGTCTTCCATCTTCTTTGACCTGTGAGCACAGAATGTTGTAAAAAGTAAATGAATTTTAAAAAGGCACTTTTTACAATTAAAGCGTGGTTTAGTTCTTGGTGGTTGTGGTGGGGGCTAAAATTATTGATTATAACAATATAAATATATATTTATATATTTGAAAATACATATTTCTTGGCGTGAAGGAAAAAATAAAAACATAAAAAATGAATCAGAACAATGTTATTTTTGTTCTTAAATTAGAAAATTGTAAACAAAATTGGGACCAAATGCTGTTTAATGTTTACCTCCAGAAACCGCTGAAGTGTCTGAAAATGGGTCAACGATGGCGACGTCTGCTCGGGAGCAAGAATTCGGACAATTTTGGCGTTTTGCTTGTTTTTCAGATTTGTTGGGAAATATAGCAAATAAAAAGGCTTTGTTTACATTGAGTGCATACCTGCCTTTCATGTCAATATATTTGTGGCTGCACAGTTTCATTCTTTGCAGCATGACGTGTTTTTATTTATCTGAAAAGGCTGCAGCCTTTTGATGAGCTCTCGTTTCTTTTTAAAAATAATTTCAGTTTTAGCTGCACCATGACGAGGACTCCAAGTTTAGTTCCTTTCACGAACAGAAAACTAAAGTCAGGGATGTGTGTTCGTGCCCACCACATTCAGTTTAATCCCTGTTTAGCTTTGTCGCGGGCCGAGAGGGGAAAATAAAACACAAACAGTCCCAACACGGCGGGGTGAAAGGTGAAGGGAGCCCTCCCCCACCACTGTCCACATACTTCAGGCTCGGATTGCAAAGTAAAATTCTCCTGGTGGTGGCAGGGGCCGGAGAGGAACTCATTGTTTTGGCGTGGGGCGGTGGGTTTGTGCCATAAAAAGTCTTTGCTCCTACAAGTGGCAGACTCTCTGACCGCCCGAGTGTGTCCATAAAACTGAATGCAGAGACAAATGAGCTGCAGGAGGAGAAACACTTTGATGAGGCCTTTAAAAGGACTGGGGGTGGGGGGGGGGGGGGGGGG